>CAHIKZ030000546.1:665000-847500 GCA_903632075.3 Acanthosepion pharaonis | reverse complement strand
GTTTGAGCCTTTTATATTATATTCTTACTCTGTCCTGGACATCAAGTTCTACTTGGTTTCTATCCTGTTGGGAATTTATATACATATATATATATTCACTACTAATATTATATATATATATATATATATATATATATATATATATATATATATATATATATAGCAATAAGAAAAGATATTGTAAAACCAGAAATGGTGTCAGTCAATAGAAGTTAGAAAGAAAGGACATTTAAGACAAGCAGAGATAGGGAATTAATAGGATTAATAAAAATAAAAATTTTCACTTAGCTAATTGATGTTCAATCAGCTTTGTGACAAATCTTATTTGTATTAATCCTATATATATGTGTGTGTATGTGTGTGTGAGTACATTGCTGAGTGACTGTCAATGCTGAAAGTATTATGCAGAGTTCAAATTTAGATTATTGGGCTCACTTTCACATAAGGTATGATTTATAAAGGAAAGTTCTGAATCCCTTTGTTCTTCCTCCAGTTATGGGTTAAATATCAGGGTAAACAGGGCACTATAGCTTTGGTTGGCAACCAGTCAGGGAGAAGAAAAATTAATTCAAGCCTGAGGAAGGATGTTTGGAGATTTCATGGCAGACTGTACCATTTCTTTCTGATCCAAAAAGTGTGGATTGCTCTACCCAATCTTTCCTGATTATAATTAAATTATGTGTGTGGGTAGTCTGGCAGTCCAGTTCTAAAATTCTGAACTGCTTGGCCCTCATATGTAGAAAATGATGGGAATGTTCATTTTATATATATATATATATATATATATACAGGATGTCTTCGACTTACATCGGATGTCTGTTCTTATGGCATGACTTCAATGTAGGTTAGAACTCAGCTACATAAGCATCCACAAGTCTGCCTTACACTTTGAAGCCATAATGAAGAGTAAAAAGTTAAAAAAAAAACAACACAAATGAGAGATAGTGAATGTAGCACAATCCAATATGGCGTACAGCCAGTGAAAAAACAATGCCATCTTCCTTATATAGCACCACATGATGACGCACTGTATTATGGAAGATGGCACTGTAACCTCAAAACACCATATGTCAGGTTTGATGTAACCCGAGGAACTTCTGTATATATATATTAATAAATATACATATTATCCCTCACCAATAACATGACTGGGTTCCATACACAATACAGTCTTCAGGTGTTGAGTATAGACTAGCCATTACATAATTTAAATTATAAAATATATATCTGGTTATCACAATGTTGGCACAGTTATGTATCATACTGGGATTACAGTTTTTTTATTTAAAAATTATATTTAGAATTTAAAATAAACATGATTTGTATATACATATGTAAAAAAATTTAAAAAAATATTTTAGAGTTGTGAATATTAATTTTTAATTTTTATATTAAAGGGAGATGACAGGTTCTTTTTTTTTTAATGAAAACAAACCATAATCTATAAGCCATAATTTAAAATTAATCTGTTTAAGCAGATATTTATTTTTATATCTACATGTAACCATCAATTCATTTGTCTTGTTTAAAAAGCTAGGATTATTTAAGCATTTTAAGATAACCAAATTTTCAATAAGACATAAGTTGCATCTATTTTCTTTCCCATTTGGCTCTTGAGAAATTCCAACTAATTCACATACCTCTGTTGAATCAAATTTTCCCATATCAATATTAATTTCTGGGTTACTTCTTTTGGTCCACAGGTAACCATTATGGAATAGTATAGGCTTTTGTGCCTGCTTTATGATATTTATTTCATGATTGCTAATAGGACAGTAATTTTTTGCTAGATTTACAGCAGACATTAGCAGATTCTCAGTGACAGATAGGTAAATGTCACAAATATTGAATTGGATGAATGTACATTCATTCTTCATTTTTATGTTAGTAAGCCATTCTATGGCCTCTGCTGTTTTATGCCACTGGTTAATTCCTAAAGCATTTTTCATGTATTCGCATGATATTTCAAGGATGTTTTTGCTGATTTTACTGATATTATATATAAATCTATATCTATATATATATATATATATACACACACATAATAGATGTACATATTTTTCTCACAAGTAGCACAACGCTGAGTTGAATTTTCAATCAGTACTTGATGATTTCATTGGCTACCAGTGAGGAGAAAAAATGTATATTTATTATTAATTTAAATTATACTCCTATTATTATACATTGAGCAATATTTATATTTTATTAACACCTGGAATTAATGCGTGATGTTTTATTATATATATATATATATATATATATATATATATATATATATATATATATATATCTGGCATTTGAACTAACTCCTGCAGAGAACTTCTAATTGGGCCTTCATCACAATAGCTAAAGAGGTATAGATGCAATAGGCATCAATAAACTACAGAAGAACTCAAAACTGATCACTACATTTAAGTATTGAATTAATAATTATGTTTTAAAAGTTCAACAATAATTCTCCTGCTGCTACTTAATTTTTAAGACAGTTTGATGTATGTAGTTCCTTACTTTCCATACAAACAATTATTTTTATTTCACGCATCACTTTTGCTGAATTTCACAATTAATTTCAATTATTCCAAAATTTATTTCTAAGTTATAAAAAAAAAAAATTTGTTGCAAAAATTCACGTAAAAAAAAATCGCCAAAAACAATCACAGTAATGAAAACTTTGGAATCCAAGATTTCAGGATTGTGGGTCCAGATCCGACCCATAATGTTTTTAGCTTGCACACAGAGTCAGCCTGATTCTAAAATGGTATGATATGTTGGGCTACAGCCTTGAGGAGTAAACTTGAAAAAGTGTGACACAGTGACACTCTGACATTCACATTTATTTTATATATATATATATATATATATATATATATATATATATACATTGATGAAATATAGTTTTAAGGTATGCTATATTTATGGGTTAAAGTGCTTAACAACTGACTGTTACCACTGGGTGTTGATATCAATATATATATATATATATATATATACTCAATCGAATTGGAGAGCTGAATTCAAATTTCACTCAAATCCATTACATTCACTAATATGAATCCATTACATCGAATCCATTACATTCACTAATATGAATCCATTACATTGAATCCATTACATTCACTAATATGAATCCTCTTCTTCTCACCCTAGCTATGGGTAAATAGCTCGACAGACTGGGTTATATATCCTTGATTGGCAACTGGGAAGGATAACTCTGAATTCAAAACCTGTGGAGGGTCATTTGAGGACCTTGTGGGACATAGTGCACTAGGTCTCTGTATTCAGTTCTTCAAAAAGTATGTTGGTTCTGCACAAAGCCTTCACCACTATAATCAAGTCATATGTGCAGTTGTCTGGCTGTCGTTCCTAAGAACTGAGTTGCTTGACCCTCATACATTGATACAGGAGAGTCCAGCTATATATATATATATATATATATATATATATATATATATATATATATATATATATAGAGAGAGAGAGAGAGAGAGAGAGAGAGAAAGAAAGAAAGAAAGGGAGAAACAGTTTTGATTTATTTACATTATTCAGATTATTGTCCTCATCTTTGTCACCATATTTATTACAACAGCCGAAACATTATAATAAATATGGCGACAAAGATGAGGACAATAGTCCGAATAATGTAAATAGTGCACATAATACCTCATCTCAGAAATATAGAAAGTTTTATTCTTTTATTCAGTATCTTTTGAAGAAACAAACATACTTGGCTATTTCTAATGTAAGTCAGGTCAATTTAATCTATTTCAGATGAACCAACTAAATCTGGCCAGCGAAAGACATGCTTATTTACAACTGAATCTAATAATAATTCACCATAGATGATTATATGCATTGAATTGACCAGAGAAACATAGCCACTCACATGTATCAACAGTATACACTGAAATTGGCAATTTATTTTGTAATTCTTCATTGATAACCAATCAAATATAAACACCTAGTGGGCGTTACAGGCCATTGTTGATGATGAGTTTGAAACTGGAAAAAAGATGAATTTATGTTTGATGATGATTCAGCTTTTGACACTACTGACAGTAAGGTAAGTATAAGCTGCAAGAAATAGTATGCTGCTGCTGATACAGCTATACTTACAATTATAGTCTTCAGTTTTGAGTAATTTTATTGTATTCATTTTCCATACAAACAACCAAAACCAGATAGTCATGGGTAAATGTGCCTCTGCCATAAAGCCTGAGTATAATCCTAACAGAAAATACAACATGAATATACAGCATGATGCTAGCAAAATATACATTGTATATAATGGTTAAATTGTATTGCTTTTTTGTTTTCTTTTCTTTTTACTATTATTACTTAATTTTATCTAGTATTTTTGCCCTTAATTTAAATGAAATTTCATTAATTTATATTGTTTTGTTTATGTTATAATAATTAAGGCTTCTAGTTTAATGGGATAGTTACCAAGTTTTTATTGAACCAATGGTTTTAAGTAGAAAAAGAGCCTATGATTCACTGCTTATCTCAACATCACCACATGAAGGCATGAACTCTAATGTACAGCATCAGTACTATCTTGACGAGTTGTCTTCACGAGGTAATAAGCAATCTGGCACTGCTTCAAAGGACTACTGTCCCACCACTAAGAACTGTCCAGAACTCAATTCAATCCCAAAATCGACTTACAACTGAAAGTCTTGAACATCCAGTTTGTTTTCACTTGACCCCAAAAGCTTTCATTTATTTGTTTATTAACTTTCAGTTAAGTGAATGACCACTTTGAAGACAATAGCTTACGGAATTTATCATTTGTCCTAGAACTCAAAACTCTTGAAAACCAAGATAAAATCACATGCTATACCCTTCTATGTGTATGTTCCATTCATGATGTCATAAGATAATCTGAAATAATAAATGAAAAAAGGGAAAATTATTTTAAAAACCAGTTGGATAAATTTAAATTATATTCCAAGAAATACAAAAGAAATTTAGAAAAAAAATAAAATAAAATCCTCAAACTTTTTAAAAACCTGTTCTGCCTCATTTATCCAAGAAAAAAAATGTGATTTTTCCACCTGGGAAATTGGAAACTTACTAATGAGATTTAAGTGTTGTCTTCTCATTTTTTTTTATTCTGCAATGCATTATAGTTGTTTCATGCTGGGTGAGACATCGTCATGCAATCTCTGATTCTTGGCAGATGTAGAATACTTTTGGTCTGGTTAAGAAGTGAAGCTTTTCTAAAATACTTATCTGCCCTCCTCGTCCCAACCTACGTTACACCCATGCATGCTATTAAAAGGACACACCCGTAGGCACATGCATATGAACAATACTGTCTTGAGTTTTAGCAATACATGCTTAGTCTCAGTCTTCGTGGTTAAGCTAGACAGCAGCACGCATCAGACAGCAACACGCATCAGAACATACTTATATCATTAAATATATGCAAGCAGAGAAATGTGTAGACATTTACATTTCCAGTGTATGTAAATAAAAGTGTATGCATTAGCACACCTTTCATACACATTCCTATATACATATCTGCAGTGGCATGATGGTTAACAAATTTGGTTTGTACACCATTACTGACAAGTTTTATTTTTGTTAGGCACTTGCTGCTGGACCAAATCAAGCCTAGCTTAGTAAATATATAAGTATATGTATATATATATATATATATATATATATATATATATATATATATATATAGATCCCAAAATAAAACATTTAATTCATAGACACATATTAACATAGATCTGTCATTTAGTGAACTAGTCTACATCCTTAATGATTCTTCTATTAATATCAACAAAGTTAGGGTTATAAACAGATTTCAGAAATCACCCATAAAATGCAATGTTTATTCATATATATATATATATATATATATATATATATATATATATATATATATTTATGTTTATAGATTCTTTTTTACAGATACAAAGTAAATGCTCTGTTTATAATAAACAGTATTAAATAACATTTACCGGCCTGAATGTCCGAGAAATTTTCACAGAAAATATTCATCCTCTGACAGGATTTGAACCTGTATCCTATACAGAACCATCATTTAGCTTAACATGCCTTTAACTGATTTGGCCACAGAGGAACGTTTGGTTAGCAAGGTCGAATTTACTGTATTTGAACTTCAATCTTCTATGAATCTCTCACGTACATTCATATCTGCTATATATATATATATTTCTATATATATAACAAAAAGAAGTCGAAAGTGCAACTGGAGTCTTTAAAGATACTTATTTTGAGTAATTTTATCATTTTTCACAGTTCTATGATTTTCAAAGATTAAACTGAGATGGAGAGACATATATATATATAATATATAAGAAAGAACAATAAGAAATATAATCTGGTGTTCTTATTGATATTTTTTATTTTTACAAAACAGTACTTAATGTAAATTTACAGAGCATTCAGTTTTTTTAACATGGTTATTACTGTGTAGCAAAGAAACCATATTTTAAATCAGTTAATTTATAATTTATATATATATATATATATATATATATATATATATATAGATAAACCTAGTGAGCCAGACAGACCTACCCAGGTTTCACCTAAATGGATCGTCAGGGAAAGCCGGCTTTTAAAGGTCTGCTCTAAGGTTGTATTGAGCTCTTTTGTTAGTTAGTTGTTTACTCGTGTTGGTTTTTTTTCTTTGGGCTTCAAACCTGTATCTGTGCGATTTTTTTCGACAGACTTTCATGTTTCTAGCTCTTGCTTTTTTAAAACCTTTTTTCCTCGAGATTGATTTGATTATTGGCAAATCAAAAATTTGAGGGTTTTTTTTCAAAATGAGTATAGTTATCTATATTTGTGTATATATATATATATATATATATATATATATATATATATATATATATATATATATATTAAGATTAATACAAATAAAATCTGTCACTTAGCTGATTGTACATTTCAATCCCCCACCACCAATACTTTTATAATATCCTTCTTTCTTTTTCTTCTTCTTCTTCCTTCTTCATATCCTCCTCCTCCTCCTCCCATTCTATTACACACCCAATATTGTGAGTTTGTTTATTTTTTTTTCTTTAAATAATATAGCGTTCATTAGATTTTTTTTTAAAATAAAGCATTAAGAGGTCATTTGACAAAAATCACCTGAGGATACCAGAAGGTTAAAACCAAGATAAGTGGATTCAACTGACTTCCTGATTTTTAAAGTTAAAATCTCTACATGTTATTTTTACTCTTATTTTATTTTTTTCACGTGTATTGAGCACTTTTTAATACCACTGTTTCCTGATCTGATTTAACTCTGACCATTAACCTTTTATGTAATATATATATATATATATATATTATAAAAGAAGAAATACTTCTGTCTGTCACATGCTGCATGGGATTTTGTATGCGTATATGCAATGTCGGTATATATGTCTCTGTTTTGTTTGAGTGACTTACATGTGCTTTTGCCATTTAATGTGTACACATAATTTGAGCAACTTTGAAATAAGAATTGAAATAATACTTTCTCCTCCCACTCAGTCTAGACAACTCATACTCTAGGTTGAATAATAAAATCATAAAGTTGGAGACAAGTAAAAACAATTAATATCTTAAACCCTTAAGATTTTACTGAACTTTTCAGAAATTATTTGCTAATAAACAGAATTATTTTAAAAGTTTTTATTAGATTTTTTAGAAATATAGTAGTTCCATTATTAAATTAAAACATACTTGCAAACATGCAAGCGTACACACACACACACACATAGTTTGAATCAAATTAAAATGGACATCTGTGTTATGAGAGTTGACTTTCTTTCTCACTCTTGTAACAAACTCTCTCGATACAAGGAAAAGCATATATGATGAAATCAATATTCCTTTGAAGTCTTTCTTTATGTCTCCTATATTTAAACTGAATGTATTTTCCAATAAATGTAATATTTTAAATTTTAAATTTTGATTTTAAATTTGTTCATCATATGCACACATACACATATATTGGGTGAATAGACAAACTGTGCTTATTATATTTTAAAATATTTGTCTCTTTGATAGATTAATTCCATATAATAAAAATGAAAATGTGAAAGCACTGTCCACAATTCATGTTAGTTTATTTAAACATTTTAAACATTCGACTGACGTCAGTCAGTGTTAGGAATCAAAGTACATTTTATTAGAATCTTGTGATGACTTTGTAGTTCAATTTGAAATATAATAATACATTAGTTATTCATAATTTTTGAATGTATTTGATATCACATGAGTGCAATGAGATTTTTTTTTAATTTAAATGTTTGTCCTGTCACGTGAATGTGACATCCATACAATGACCTTTAATTCTTGACAAATGACTGAAGTCGGATGAAAATTTGAAATATTAAATAGAGTGTGCACAGTTCTTGCTTTGCAGTCTAATAGACAGAAATCAAAATCTGTCAATTAAGATATTTAAAAATATAACACAATTTCTTATATTTTTATTTGATATACACGGATAGGCATGGTGGGGTAATGGATAGTAGCTTGGAGAGCCAAGTTCAAATTCCATTTGAATCCATTACATTCACTTACATGCTAATACCCTTGGTAAAGGTATGAATCCTCTTCTTCTTCCCCCAGCTATGGGTAAATAGCAGAAGAGACTTGGATGGTGACAGGTTCACCACAGAAAGAAATGACAACCTACTGTGGGAAAAAATCTGCCTCGTCAGTCATGTATCAAAAGATACATGATTGCCTAAGCGTATGTCATGCATGGCACATAAATGACTGACTCACAAATACACACACATTTCAGAAGATGTCTTATTTTTTAAGCAGCCTGTGCATTTCTACCAGCCTGTGTATTTAAGAATATTCATAAAGAATATGTGCATTCTACCAGGACATGGGTATCTACTAAAAATAATTTTTGAAGTAATAAAAATATCAAATTAAAAATAAATCCTTTAATTCTTTCAAAATGACATTATAAATATATCTGTCGTTCACTGCTACCAACAAGCAGAAATATTTCTTCTCCTGATGATGGCCATTTTGGCTGAAACTAGTCAAAGAATCTAAATGAAATAATAATAATAAAAAGGAAAGAATATTAATCTACAACCCAGTGTGTCTGAAGATTTTATTTTTTTAATATTTTAAAAAAATTTTTTTATTGTTCAAAATATATATATATATATATATATATATATATATATATATATATATATATATCATGTTGTTGTTATTAAGGTATATGTTGTTAAGAACTATGGAACTTTACTGTATGATAATCTTTTTTTCACTTTTTTCTTGCTTTCTCGCAAGTTTTTTGATATTTGGGTCTAAGTTGTTGAAATAAGAACCTGGTCCATGGTATTTTGCCAGGCGTTTTTGGTTATCGCCAACCGTCATCATAGCTGTATGTTTTGGTTTGAAATAAGTTATTTATTATTTTAGTTTTATAGATAATACTTTGGGTATTTAGACGATGTTGTTGGACCAGTTCATTATTAATAAGGAGGGGGGTTGATGTTTATTATTTGAAGGATTAGTTATTAAATATGTTTAAGATGTTTTTGCCAGTATTAAATACTATTTTATTTATGTTAGGTTTTTGTTTTTTTAATTAGGATGGCTTGAAGAATTTGTCCATATATATATATGAATACAGACAAAAGGAAAAATTATCTTAGCAGATGTGTTTTGTCCTCTGATGGACAACGTAAATCAGAGGACAAAACGCGTCAGCTAATAAGTTTTCATTTTGCCAGTATTCATATTGTCCTTTTACAGATATATTTTAGTTATATCTAAAAAATTTACGCACACACACACACACACACACACACACACACACACACACACACACACACATATATATATTACTTTAAACGGATACATGTGTGTGACATCTCTGTTTTTAAACAATGTATATCAATGTCTGCCATCCTGTGTCTTTGAGAGTCCTACTAAATAAAATGTGCCTTCCACAAGGGTTGGAACCTACATTGGGGAAACCATTGTAAAACATGGAATATTTTTAGACTACTCAGCCATGGAGGCTTTCACAGTCAAGCAAGATTCAATTATCTTATTGAAGAAATGCACATCTCTTCTTCAAATCTCTCCAAGCCTATATCTGCTAATTTTTATTTTCACATTCAAAATATAAACAAAGTAATTTCTAAGGAATTAAATAGATTTATTTATAATACAAGAGTATTTCTCATTACTTTAAATGCTATATTTATGGATGCCCTTGTTCCACTAGAAATCACTGTTTTTAAAATAATGTAAATATATACACTTGTAGACAGAATTATTCACACACACTGAATATGTGCATATTTTCTAAGGAAATGTGAATATTTGCAGGTACTTATTGAATTTACCATAAATAGTTGATTTTGTATTTGTTGTATAAGAGTAAGTGTCGTTGCCAACACTGTGGTTTGAAACTAGATCACCAGTGAGTAACATGGGCAATTCCATTATTAAGTAGATCATGTAATCATAAAGGAAGTGAATAAACAGGAAGTAGCGTGATGACTATACGATCACTGTTCACTCTTGTCTATCCATTATTGCTATATGTTCACTCTCTCTACTCTGGATTATGATTCTCTTCTGATCATTGTACTATTTGGTGATTACTACTTGAACAAGTATTACTAGTGAGGATATTATTGGAAGCCGTTACTACTAGTACCGGCATCTACAAAGTCTTGAATATAATGAGCATTTTAAGCAGTGATAACAGGCTTTTGTTTGAATGACTTACATGTGCTTTTGCCATTTAATGTGCACACATAATTTGAGCAACTTTGAAATAAGACATTGAAATAATACTTTCTCCTCCCACTCAGTCTAGACAACTGGGTTGAGCAATAAAATCATAAAGTTGGAGACGAGTAAAAATAATTAATATCTTAAACCCTAAAAAATCAGATAAATATAAGATTTTACTGAACTTTTCAGAAATTATGAAATAATATTGCTCTATGGCAATTGCAATGTTTTTTCTTCATTTGACATTTAATACAAACACCCTTTGAAAATGTATTGACCTGATTCTATAACATTTTAAAAGGTAATGAAGAAGACAATATGTGAGTGTCAAGTACCGCCATTACTCATTCATTCTGCAACCATGGCAAAGACGGCTAAACAAGGTGATGAATATACAACATTTTTCAAGCATTTAAATATTCCTAAATTGACAATTTGTAGCATTATCAAGAAGTACAACAAGATTCATTGTGTTGAGAATAAATTAAGGACTGGCAGAAAATAGTTAATTTCTGAGAGAATGGAAAGGAAAATTATTAGAGATGTCTTGAAGAATCCTCACTTAACGACAAAGGATATTGTCAATGATGTAAAGACATCAGTGTTGAATGTGTCATGTCCACTAAAATATCTAATAAAATATGCAACATATTTAACACAATAAAATTATTATGTTAATTATAAACTTAATTATGAACTTATTAATTTTAAACATGAGAAGCATTTTCAGCCAACCTAGCTACATAAACATTAAAACTCGCTTATAAAATATTTATAAACCAATAACACGCAATAAAGTGCTTATACTTTAAAACATACCAATAAAACTGTACAATAAAAATATTATAGAGTACAAATCAGAATGGTTGTTTTATTAGTCATCAGAATTCAGAAAGATCCCACCAAAATACTATGTGGACATAGTAGACATACCATGTGGCTTTTTAGGGCAATAAATAAAATAATATAATTCTGGAGCTGATTTCATCTGAAAAAATATATAAAAATCACAAAATTCATCCCCAACAAAACAGACTGCTGATATTCAAGACTCCATTCACATCCACATGCAAAAGCAATGCCTGACTCAGCAGCACTGATCAAACTACAAAGAGACCACTTCAAACTACAGCACCACCATCCACAGTAAGAACTAAATTCTACCTATCTCCTTTATCCACATTACTACTACACACGCATACATATACTCTTTCACACAAACACACATGACCATATTTCACCATTCTCACAGACATATGCAATACAGTTTATATTCTATCCAAGAACTCTATTAACAACCAAAAATTATTCATTCAATACATTCTGTTATAGTGAAACACACCTATTCTATTGTTAATAGACTCTCCCACCTATAATAAGTAGGAGTAGTAGCAGTCGCTCAGTAAGTCAGTGAGTGAGTCGCTCAGCGAGTTGGTCAGTCAGTCGATGCCGGACGACCGTTAGTCGGATACTAAAAGTATCAGCGAACACCACTAGATTTCTTTGCGTCATTACCTATTATATCAAGTTTCTAACGTTTCGTACGTCGAACCTATTTTAGGACCGACTTAGTGAAATACAAGCCTCCACTGTGAAACTACTCTATAACACATTCAACAAACTTAATGTTATTTGTTAATACTATGTTGTCTTTTCCTACTGGATTTTATTCTTTCAATGAAAGTCGTGGGATTATTTTAAACAGCCAAATTACGAGCAGTCCCACAACAATATTCTATGTTATTGTATCGAATCCTGAAACTCCAAGCTTTGATGTTTAGCAAAAACCTGAGTAGAAGAATTTCTACAACAGTATTGATGAAGGGAGTCACTAGATGCTTTCATCAAGCAGGAATTCAAGCTTGTTGCCCAATGCAAACTTACTTGCTTAAGGCTAAACACCTAAAATGCAGATTAGCTTCTCCTAAAACATGGGAGTAAATATTGGAATTTACGAAAATACGAGAAAGAGCTTCAGCAGTGGATTGTGAACGGCTGGCTGATTCCGTACCCCCAGGAAAGACTGGGACCCCAAAAGGGTCTGATTCCCTTGATGGCAGTCGTGCAGGAGCAGAAACAGAAGGTGCGTCCGGTACTCGATTACACGCGAATTGAACGACTTTGAGGATGCCTTCACTGCCGATGCAGAAGTGTGTGCACATAAGTTGAGAACGTGGCGGCGGCAGGGAGTCAATGTGTCACTTCTGGATCTGCGGAACGCATATCTTCAGATTCACATCGACGAAGTGCTGTGGCCATTTCAAACGGTTAGTTAACGCGAAATCTCGTTGTCTCGTCATTCGCATGCAAATCGTGGTTGGTCCGCGGCTGTATAAAGCAGGCTCGTTTTTGCTGTTTCAGATCAGAGGGCTTTCGCTCGTGAGAGGTTGGATGTCGACACGGTTTTCTTTTACCATTGGAAGGACCAGCAGACAAAACCGAGCACGACTACGCTGCTATCGCTGCAAAGAGTTAGGCCATGTAGCACAGGATTGCTCGGGAATGAGTCCGGGGACAAGGTGCTGTCGCAACCCTTGCCCCCTCTCGGTCAGTAAATGTGGCATTGCCTGTTGTCAACGTGTACGTTGAGGGTAAATGATGTTCGGCGCTCGTTGACACTGGATGTTCCCGATCGATCGTTAATGCGGATCGATGCGTGACATGGAACAGTCAACAAATCAAGATTCGGACGATTGACAGGGTGTCCCGGGCCTGTTGTGGTGTCGGGACTGTGTCAGTCCTAACAGACGGAGGGAGTCATGCCAAAGTCGACGTCTTGGTGGCACGTCAAAGGCCCCTCGGGTACGACCTGCTACTTGGGATTGATGCGATCCGAGCATTAGAAGGCATGATGATCACGCCAGCCGGAAATGTGGAACTGGGTGAAAGAAGAAAGGTGCGTGCAGCCCTTTGCATTAGTGAGCCAGATTTCGACGTCTCCTTCAATTCCGACGAGAGGATGTGGACCGCCAGGTGGAAATGGGCCCAAAAAGACCCGCCAGTTCAGCTTCGCAACAAGGTTGCAGAGTACAAAGTTCCGACAGCATCAGAGGAAAATACGAGAAAGAGCTTCAGCAGTGGATTGTGAACAGCTGGCTAATTCCGTACCCCCAGGAAAGACTGGGACCCCCAAAGGGTCTGATTCCCTTGATGGCAGTCGTGCAGGAGCAGAAACAGAAGGTGTGTCTGGTACTCGATTACCACGAATTGAATGACTTTGTGGATGCCTTCACTGCCGATGCAGAAGTGTGCGCACATAAGTTGAGAACGTGGCGGCGGCAGGGAGTCAATGTGTCACTTCTGGATCTGCGGAACGCATATCTTCAGATTCACATCGACGAAGTGCTGTGGCCATTTCAAACGGTTAGTTAATGCGAAATCTCGTTGTCTCGTCATTCACATGCAAATCGTGGTCAGTCCGCGGCTGTATAAAGCAGGCTCGTTTTTGCTGTTTCAGATCAGAGGGCTTTCGGCTCGTGAGAAGGTTGGACGTGCGACACCGGTTTTCTTTGTGCCTACCTGCTATCATCAGTTGAGTTGTTGCATTACACACCACAGTCTTATGGTCAGATGAAAGCAAAACTAGAATTATTTGGTCATATGAACTCCTATTATGTATGAAGGAAAGTGAATGAAGATCATAAACCAAAAAATAACCTCCCTACAATTAAGCACAGTGGTGGGAGCATTCTGCTCTGGGGATGTTTTGCTGCTTCTGGACCAGGAGAACTAGTGAGAGTAAAGGATATCATGGATAAAGAGCAGTATTTGGCTATTCTTAAAAATAATATAAAACAAAATTCATGAAGGCTGTCATTGGGGAGTCAATGGATGGCTGAAACGCACAACCCGAATTGTCACAATATACTTAGATAACAGTAAAATTAAGGTATTAGCATACCTTACACAAAGTCCTGACCTTAAACCCCACTGAAAATTTATGGGCATATTTGAAGAAAAAAGTCAGAGAAAGAAGTCCTTCAATTTGGAGAAACTAGAATGGAACAAAATACCTATCAGTGTGTGTTGGGATCTTGTAAGGAATTATCAAAAATGATTAAAGGCAATAATGAAGAATAAAGGTTACACAATTGATTATTGAGGCAAGAGGGCCAATAATTTTGTCCTTTGTTAAATGTTTTTTGGTGTTTTTGTATTATTGTTTGACAATAAATTTCTATGAAAATTTGAGGCTTACAGCTTTATTTGTAATTATGAAAGGGTGGGGGTGCTGAATAATTCTGTCCACAATTGTGTGTGTGTGTGTGTGTGTGTGTGTGTGTGGACTTAATTTATAATTTATGCCTCAAAGCCAAAGGGCTGATTGCACCAAAACAGCCAGGAGGCTGAGTAACTGCATTTTCACTAGTAGTCATAGCTGATAAGATATACGAAAAAAATCCTGTTGTTTTTTACAACTCTTGTGCTATTAGTATATGTCGGTAGTATAAGTCATATTCGCAAGGAAAGTGGAAATAAAAACCGAGTTCAAATTCCAGTCTGGTCTGTTATGTTCACTTTCACAGAAATGATTTTCTGCTTCCCCTCAGCTAAGGGTTAAATAAGGTAGATTGAACCTTCTACCCTTGGTCTAAGACACCAGGGAGAAGGCAATGAGAAAACAATCTTTGCCAAGAAGCCATGGTATTTCACAGATATTTTTTATACTAAAATTCATTGTCACTCTAAGTAAATGGTTACTGATAGAATGATTATGATGAATAAAGTATGCAAGATGAATGTGAATGGAGTTGGTAAGAAGTGAAGATTATGAGGATGATGAAGATAGATGACAACTGATGCATAACTTGAAGAGGTTCGAAAAAAGTTCTTGGCAAAAAGCTGTCTGAGTCAAACTTTCTTACATTTGTAATACAGAGGAAATGAGGAAATGAGGGTAATTTGACCCCATAAAAGTAACATGTTGTATCCTAGCTGTAAAGGAAATAAAAAAATAAAAGGGATCTGTGGAAAGTTGGGATCACCAATCTCCTGAAGAGACATGGCAAAAAGAATTTCTATACTATTACTTATTAAAGATACTTACATTAGGTACATTTTTTACAAATAAAATCATTATAGACTACTAGTAATAGTCATGAAAATTTCATGTTTTTTTTTATTTTAATTTTATGATGAATGACTGAATAAATACCTTGCAAGTTCCACGACCATAAAATACCCATTAAATTCTGCTATTGCTTTATTAAATATTTGAGTTTAACAACTGTGACAAAATATTACAATAACAATTTGTTGTCGCATTTCTACAAACGATAATGAGTATATTTTCATTCACATAAATACAGTAGTAAATGCTGTATGTTGGTCTTCAGTTGGAGATTCATTGTGGAATTCACTTGACTCACTTCTAACAGTTGACTACTTCTTTTATGCACCACTGGCGAATCTTATATGTGTTGTTTGTGTCCTAAGTATTATCGTTTATTACCAATCTTTGTTTGCTTATTCTATTCAGTAACCTTCCCTAGGTTGCAACACAATTGTAAATATGAATGCAGGTCATTATTTAAAATAGTAAGAGGGCACAGATGAAAAGATTAAAATTGATAAGTTTTCCATTTCACTGAAGCAGACATTAAACGCAAGAGAGCATTATCACCACCTCTATCTTCTCTTTCTTTTTTCTTTCTTTCTTTTTGTCTTTTTTCTCATTGAAACCAAACAACATCTTTTGTTGAAATCAAAACAGAATAGTCAAATAATTAGGAAGTAATGTTAAACCACAACATGCAACATACATGCTAACTAAGTAATTAAGGAACAAGGAGAATTATAATATGATAGTGAATTAATATCTGTAATGGACATGGAAATGTGAGAAATTGAATAAAAACTTTTTTTTTATTTTCATAGCCATAATAATATCACCAATTGATGTTGAAAAATTTGTTATGGCAACAAGAGATGGCAATATTCAGATTGATGTCTTTTTTTCCACAAATCACAATATTGTAAAATGTAAAAGTCATAAAAAATGAAACTAATGTCACTTGTAAGAAATGTCTATGATTAATTGGGAAAAAAATGCTTATTGCAAGATTTACTTGTCACCAGATTAAAAGGGATACAAGTTCGGATTGGCTTAGTCATTTGTTAGGACTGACAAATGATGAATAATGGAAGGCTGGCTCTGAGATCCTAACCCTAACCCAAGAACCATCTGGTGTATAAGTATAACAGCTGCTGTTGTTGAACTGGGCCTCTTCTGAAGGAAGTACAGGTCAAAGCACAAAAGACATGGTAGATTAGAGAAGACAGGTTTCATTCTTAGGAGACAATGGGTTTATTAATTCATTCATTGGTCACATACACATGCACACATGCAAACACACTTCAATTTAAGATTTATGCAAATTTTCCTTTGTTTTCCATTTGCTGTTTCCATCCTGGTCACCTCAATAATAATTGGCTTAATAACCATGTTTTCCTGTTGGATATGTCCACATAGAAATTCAGTGCTCTGATTTCCATGCATTTGCATTATTTTATATTTAAATGATGACCAAATGATCAAAGATCAGACTTTCTTTGAGGGCTGGGCTACTTCTGAGTTGGTTCTACAAATTTTCAGCAGCATGGGTAATTGAGACTTACTTTGCTATAAAGTGTTTCATAGCTGAGCATTTGAAAAGCATGCTGGAATACATACACACACACACATTATATATATATATATATATATATATATATATATATAGTTTAAAGTTTACTGTATTCATCAAGAGGGGTCAATATCAAGGAGTTTGTAGTATAAAAAGGATGTACAAAAAAATCATTACTGTATGTAACTGTCAATTTCATACCTTTTGTTATCATTAGATCATATATATATATATATATATATATATATATATAGCAGATGTCATTATTTTTATATCAAATTTGTCTGTAGATTAATTTTTAAACAATTTTTTTAAGATATCAATATCTTTTATAATTAGGTATTTCTAAGTAATGCTACATATTACTTTATTTTATTTATACATAAAATTTTATACACTAATTTTACTATGAAAATCTATGTAATAATAAAATTGATATCTAATGATATACTTATATGGTCCGATGATCACTACACACACACCCACACATTACTGAGAATACAATGGATGAAGCATGTAAACAACAAGGAAGTTTTAATTTAAATGGAAACAAAACTGTCGTTCATACATAAAATCAAAAAGAGACAGCTGAAATTTCTGGAAAATGTGGAAAACCATGATTGCCCATATACTAATGGGATACAACACACAAAATATATATATATATATATATATATATATATATATATATATATATATATATTTATTTATATATATGTGTGTGTGTGTGTGTTAAATAATGTTTTGTGGTATATTGTCAGCTGTCAATATACCACTTAACACCCTTGAGCACTTAGCTTTGGAGTGGGTAGAATGGAGATTAATGTGCTTTAGTGGACTCAGCAGTTTTCAATCTGCTTGTCTGAATCATTTTCAAGAATTGAGAACAAGATCTAAAAGGTCAGCCAATCTAACATCTCACAATCCTCACTCTTGCCCCATATGTGGCCTCCTTTGTAAATCACTAGTGGGTCTTAAATGCCAACTTATTAATCAACTAAGTTATCAGATTCGCATACGTCAAAATCGATGGGAGAGTCCATTATATATATATATATATATATATATATATATATATATACACACACACACACACACAGTGGGGTGGAAGAAGAAATATTCATACACAATGAATTTTTTTTATTTAACATACATTTTATAAAAGAATTTTTTAATCTATACAATATTTGTATATGCTGGCATAATGCTGCAATACGCAAAAAAATTCAGAAAAATTTGTTATATTAATGAAATTATATGAAATTAAAAAAATTTGGAGAAAATTGTATTCATACAAAATTATAATACCTATTTAATACTTTGTAGCATATCCCTTACTCAATTCAACAGCAATCAGTCTTTTTCTGTAGCTTTTAATCAATGATTTGCAAGTTTCCATTGGTATTTTAATCCATTCTTTGCAATATTCTCTTTAGGTACAGGATGTTTTTCAAGCTCTTTTATTAACTTGAATTTTTAATAAACACTACAAATTTTCTATTGGATTCAAGTCTGGAGTGCATTTGAGTGCATTGACATTGTTTTCAATAAGCCATTTTTTCATAGATTTAGACGTATGTTTAGGGTCATTATCTTGTTGCAAAACCCATTCATTTACTACTGATCCAAACAAATTAGAGTCCAAAACATCTTAGCATATTTTTGAATTCATTCTCCCATCTATTATCTCTAAATGACTTGTACCATTAGCAAAAAAACATCCCCAAACCATGATATTGCCACCACCAAATTTCATCCTTTGTGTTCTTCGGTGCAAAGGCTGTGCCATCTTTTCTCCAAATGTGAGCCCTTGAATTATGCCCAAGTAGTTCAATTTTTGCTTCATCTGTCCATAAGACAGTTTCCCAAAATGATTCGGGTTTATTCTCATGCTCACAAATAAATTTTAACTGGGCATCCCTATGTTTCTTCAACAGTCATGGAGTTTTTCTTGGAGAATGCGATCTTAGTTGACTTTTATGAAATTCATTGCTTTGTATCAATAATACCTGATGCTTTTAATTCTTCCTGCATTTCTCTTCGAGTAGTTATTGGATTTTTTAGAATTTTGCACTGAATTCTTCTCACTGATTTGGGAGAAATCTTGTGTTGAGCACCAGATCTTGATTTGTTCTCAACAGGTTTTCATCTTTTTATACTTACCAATAACAGAACTATTAGTAGTAAATGGTATATTCAGGATATCTGCTATTTTTCTATAGATTTTGCCTTCTATCCAATGTTTGATGATCAATTCATTTTGCAAATTCAATAGTTCCTTGTCTCTCTTACCCCATCATAATAATAATATTGTGTGTGATTTGTGTGTGGAGATAACCTTATATAAGAAATAAATTGCGGAATGTTCTTGATTATTCCAGTATTAAAATAATTGGAAGAACCAGTAATAAGGAGTGCCAGAGAAAAGCAATAATAACAACAAAAATTGCAATATAAGCTCTGGTAAAAAAAACATGATGAAGACATTAGTTTTATAATACCCAGAAATTCATACACAGATGTCCTCAAGGATACATGGCACAGTGAATAAAGGTGTTAGTTAGATCCAGTGACAAAGAGTGAGAGTTCAATACCCAGTAAAAGCAGTGGAGAACTTTCAGGGGGAAATTAACAGGAGATAACTGATAACTGACATTCATTAAACATGGCACGTGGAACTAGAACAGTCTACTCCAGTGAGCAAAATAAAGGGTTCAATTCGACATTCCAACCACCTGAAGAAGGCCGGAGTATACAACAGCTGAAATGATGTAATAAATATGGCGACAAAGATGAGGACAATAGTCCAAATAATGTACATAATACCTCATCTCAGAAATATCGACAGATACTAATTGGAAGAATCTAGCAAAATCTTACAAAGAATTAATTTAAACCTTTTGATATTAAAGACATATTTTGTACGAATACCTTTTCGCTTCGAAATTTTATAAATAACACAATTTCATTTATAACAAAGTTTTCTCATTTTTTTTGCATATTGCAGCATTATGCAATGTTATAAAAATATTGTATGGATTTTAATTTTTTTCATAATTTCTAACCATGTTAATTAAAAAATTTCATGGTGTACAGATATTCATTCCCCCCACTATATATATAGATATATATACATCGGTAATCTGTACAAGGTTTGGGTAAGTTATTTTCCACTGAACTTTAAGTTAGATACTTTAACATCTTTTTTTTGTGTGTGTTTGTGTGTGTGTGTGTGTGTGTGTGTGTGTATAAAATAAATTAATAATAATAAAAATAAAATAAATTAGTTTACTTATGGTTTTCTCTACTCTAAGTTTTAGTGAAATGTAAAATTTGAGGTACCAAAGAGGGAAGTGATATTTATTCTGTTTTATACAGAAATGTGGCACATGGCCGAAAAGGGGGATTGGGAAAATGACGGTCTTCTTCTGACTTAACTATAACTTAGCTAGCCGCAAACACTGACCCAATCGTACAAACAATATTCCTTACACCAAAACAACACATTCATACATACCTTTCTTACTACAACCACCATAATACCTCATTGTCTCTTATGAAAATACTAACTAGTCCCCATATTTACACTTCATTGTCTGTGGGGGGAGGGGAATAAAACAACTTCTAAAAAAGTCCATCAGAACAATTACCATGAGAATATTTATAGACAAGACACAGGGAAGCTACATTACTGTGTTACAACTGTGAGAAAGTGATTGATGCTGAGATGCCAGGTGAGAACCAATAACATCGCAGGTTCTTTGGATTTTATCAAGAATAAATGCATAGCAGAAGTACTTGATCAGATGTGCTAACAAAATTCAGTTTTAATTTTACATTTTAGAAACATGTTGCAATGTCATATTTTGAGTTTTAATTTTTTAACTTTTTTTTTAATAGATTCATAGGAGTGCTAATGCCATAAAAATATATAATTTATATATAATTACAGATAAATCAACATACTACATATATTTCTTAAAAAACAGAACACCTATATGACTACACAAAACAAGATAAAAGTCAATTCATGGAATACATTATTTTGAAAAAATTAAATTCATGACAAGAAACAAACCACGTAAAAAAATTGCTAGTGGTTTTAACTGAAATTACTTAAATATGAGAAGTTTCATTTACCAATACCTACCAGAAATCAAAATGGTAATGGTAATATTAGCTGATTCCTTATGAGGAAATATTTGGTATTCATTGGCCAAGAAGCTATTGCTAATTTTAGTTGAAATTTATAAAAACATTCTCTTAAAAAATTTTTTTTCTATGAAATCGAGTAACTGTTATGTGTGTATGTGTATATTTCAGTCTCAGTTATTTCATTGATACGTTCTTTGTTAAAAGCAACAGCCAAAGTTAATTCTTTAATTTTTTAGTTAACCTTTGAAAAAGAGCATTTGGATCCACTCACTATAAATATTGTCTGAATGTTAATGATCAAACACTTAAAACTATACCTCTGGTCATTTTCAAGATTCAGTGTTGTGCAGACATGCTGTTTTGCATTCTGGGTAAAACAATAAACTATGTCCAACAGCAAGGACTCTGATCATGAAGTTTTGCAGAGCATGGAATCAACTTTTAATTGTTGGTGTTCCAAGGTCCACCCTGCCATGGAGTGGTAGCACCTGTTAGGGCCTCAACTATGGGCAAATAGTTAACCCCCAAACTGGGGTTAAAACACTGAATATGTAAGAATAGGTTTTAATACCAGCAATAAATTTTTTGAAGGAAAAATTATTACCAGCAATACATTTTTGAAGAAAATAAATATTACCAGCAATACATTTTTGAAGAAAATAAATATTACCAGCAATATAATACATTTTGAAGAAAATAAATATTACCAGCAATACATTTTTGAAGAAAATAAATATTACCAGCAATACATTTTTGAAATAAATTTTTGAAGAAAATAAATATTACCAGCAATACATTTTTGAAGAAAATAAATATTACCAGCAATACATTTTTTGAAGAAAATAAATATTACCAGCAATACATTTTGAAGAAAATAAATATTACCAGCAATACATTTTTAAATATTACCAGAAGAAAAAAATAAATATTACCAGCAATACATTTTTGAAGAAAATAAATATTACCAGCAATACATTTTGAAGAAAATAAATATTACCAGCAATACATTTTTGAAGAAAATAAATATTACCAGCAATACATTTTTGAAGAAAATAAATATTACCAGCAATACATTTTTGAAGAAAATAAATATTACCAGCAATACATTTTTGAAGAAAATAAATATTACCAGCAATACATTTTTGAAGAAAATAAATATTACCAGCAATACATTTTTAAGAAAATAAATATTACCAGCAATACATTTTTTGAAGAAAATAAATATTACCAGCAATACATTTTGAAGAAAATAAATATTACCAATTTTTGAAGAAATACATTTTACATTTTTGAAGAAAATAAATATTACCAACAATACATTTTTTGAAGAAAATAAATATTACCAGCAATACATTTTTGAAATAAAATAAATATTACCAAGAAATACATTTTTTTTGAAGAAAATAAATATTACCAGCAATACATTTTTGAAGAAAATAAATATTACCAGCAATACATTTTTGAAGAAAATAAATATTACCAGCAATACATTTTTGAAGAAAATAAATATTACCAGCAATTTTTGAAAAAAAAATATTACCAGTATTTTTTTGAAGAAAAATAATATTACTAGCAATACATTTTTGAAAGAAAAAAGTATTACTAGCAATGCATTTTTGGAAAAATATTACCAGCAACAAAAATTGTCGTATTAAATAAGCCATTGAGGTTGATATGTTGTAAAGACAAACCAAACCAGGTGTTTTGCTATATTGAAATATTTTTAAAACTTGGTGTGGTTGTTATACTCTAGAGTGGCATCACAAGCAGGTGACTGGGAGACAAAATCTTTCATTAGTTAATTATACTGGCAGTTGATAAATACATTTAAAACTGTAGTTAAAGGAGATTTTGTTTAGGTCCAAAAACTTTTGAATTTTTATGTTCAAGAATTCTAATATGTTTCTTTTTACAGTTAATGCTATAAAGTATATATATATATATATATATATATATATATATATATATATATATATATATATATCCTTATGTTGATGGAAATCATATTGCCAAGTGTATATGTTTATTGATAGAGACACAGATTGCAGGGATCTGTGGGATGGCTAGTTAACCTACAGGATAGAATAGTGGTCATACATACAAATTTGATGCTTGTACATCAGAGATGACAGCCATTGCAAAGCTAAGAACCATCTGGAAGACAAGAACATCTGTTTGAAATCAAACATCAGACTAATGAATACATGTGCCTGCTCAGTTTCTTCTGTAAGCCACAAATTTTGAACATTAACAACAGAATTACAGCCAAAAATCCAAGTATTAGAAATAAGATGATTGCAGGATCATCCAAGGCAACTCTTACATAAACTGTATCACAAACGAGGCAGTGTAAGATGCTATCATGTAAGAAACAGACTGTCAAGAAGAGAAAGTTAGTCTGGCTACAATGTAAGAGCCAACAATCTTTTCATTTTCATCTTACAAGGTATCACCTTAGGCAAAAGAGGAAGTGACAGACAGGGGAAAAAATAGTCTATGACTCAGAGGCTCAGACATTGGCACAATGAGTTATATGAAGGGAGCTGGTCAGGCGTTGATCATGGTTCTGTGATGATGATGATGATGGTGATTGATATTATGAAATCATAGAGAATATAATTCTCCAGTGGCCTTGAGAATTCTTAGATGACATTAATGTAGTGCAATGTTTTACAAGCAGGGGGTTGTTAATGATTACAAATTTAGATTTTTTTTCTCAAAAAATTGTTTAGTACAGATTTTGATTAAGAAATATGTGGTAGCATGTTCAAGGAAATGTAAAAAAAGAAATCTGAAAATATAAATGAAAGATAAAAAATCATAACTAAACAGACGATGTTTTTGTACCACTGACAGCTAAATGTTTCAAAGTATATAGACAATGTGCCCATGTGTGTTTTTGTGTCTGTGTATGAGACAAAAGTAGGTAAAAAAGCAAGTTGCCATAATTATTTCCATGCGAGTCCAAGAGGAAGAGACAGTTTTTGAATTTGGCACTGTGTTTATTCTCACATGACGTAACAACTGTAGTGTTATGAAACTATGTATCTAAGGGGACTAACACCTCACTTTTTACCCTAATGTTTTAATTATATACATGAATGTGTATATGAATGTTACATATATATATATATATATATATATATATATATATATATATATATATATGTGTGTGTGTGTGTGTGGGATTGAAGTCAATGACTACTTTTATGTTTAGATACACTCTATCCCTGAATTTAAGCACTTTAACCCATAAATATAGCATACCTTAAAACTATATATATATATATATATATATATATATATATAATTGTTTTGTATTTTACCTTTCCACAATTTCAAGTTTCATGAGATAGCAATATATGGCGGAAAAAGGGCCTAAGAAAGATATCAATTTTGACCTTTCAATGAGGTCATTTGATGAGGGTGGAGGTTTATGAGCTTCTGGAGTTGTTGCACAAAGAAAAAGTTAAAACAAATGGATAAAAAAAGACAATGGGCTTTACAGAGATGATGATCTTATATTTATTGAAAACAGTACTAGTAGAAAAATTGATTCTGTAAAAAAAAGATTTTTTTGAATTGTTTAAACATTTGAGGTTCAACATTAGAGTTGAAAAAGGTTTGAAAAAACATCATATATTTTGATGTCAGTTAAATCTTAATGATGTTACAGTGGTGCTGTACAGAAAAAGGAATTGCAAATTAAATTATGTCAACACTGAATGGAACACTCCAGACACGTTATTGATAAAATACCAATAAACATAGAACAGAGGTTGTCACGCAACTTATCTTCAGAACATATTTGAAAATATCAAACATGTTTATCTTCAGAACATATTTGAAAATATCAAACATGTTTATCTTCAGAACATATTTGAAAATATCAAACATGTTTATCTTCAGAACATATTTGAAAATATCAAACATGTTTATCTTCAGAACATATTTGAAAATATCAAACATGTTTATCTTCAGAACTTATTTGAAAATATCAAACATGTTTATCAGTCAGGATTGCAGGTAGAGGGCTACAAAAAGATATTGAAATATCAAAATGTTAAACCAATTTCAGAAAAAAAATGAAGTAAAAAATGGGAAAAAGAAAATTTGGTTTATTCCACCTGTCTTTATATTAACAAATAAAACCAAAATTGGATCAAAGATTTTGTGGAATTAAACAAGCGTTTTCCCTGTGAATAACATATAGTATAGAATTTCCAAAAGAACAATGTAAAAATTAGTTACAGAACAAAAGCCCAATAAGTAAAGTTAAAAAAGTCAACTGAGTGACAGAGCAACAAATGGCAGGAGATTGTAAAGGACCTTAATTAAGCACTTTTTCTAGAAAAATATTTATGTATCTTCAAATATTTTGAATAAAATGTATTTAATTTATTATGATGACTACAAAATTAAAATATTTTTTAAACTTGTATAAAAATTGGAGGATGAAAAATTATCTTCCATAAAAGTCACTCAAAATTACTGTTTGTTTTTTAGTAAAAGATGTGAAATCTTGCTGACGTTTTGACCTTTAGATTTGTCACTTATAGTATCAATCAATATTATGGTTTCTATCTTAAATCTGTCTATTCTTGTTATTTTGATTCCATAAGGACTGTCTGAAAAGTAATTGTGATAAAACATGAGTTACAATCATAGGCACAATCTTTAAATTTTTACTTTAATCACCTTGTAGCGATTAAAGGTGAAATTCAGACATTGGTATTACAATGTTGTACATATGCAATTATAAATCACTGTTCATTTCTGTATATCAAAGTCCATTTCTATATATCTATCCATCTCAGTCTATTCAGAAGTATCTATCTAATTCAGTCAGTTCAGACTTATCTATCTATCTATCTATCTCAGTCTATTCAGACTTATCTATCTATATCTAATTCAGTCAATTCAGTCAGTTCAGACTTATCTATCTATCTATCTCATCTATCTATCTATCTAATTCAGTCAGTTCAGTCTATTCATCTAAGTATCTATCTATCTATTCAGTCTATTCAGTTCAATTCACAGTTCAAACTTATCTATCTATCTATCTATCTCAGTCTATTCAGAAGTATCTATCAGTTCAATTATCTATCTATCTATCTCAGTCTATTCAGACTTCTAATTCTATCTATCTATCTATCTATCTATCTCAGTCTATTCAGAAGTATCTATCTAATTCAGTCAGTTCAGACTTATCTATCTATCTATCTATCTCAGTCTATTCAGAAGTATCTATCTAATTCAGTCAGTTCAGACTTATCTATCTATCTATCTATCTCAGTCTATTCAGAAGTATCTATCTAATTCAGTCTATTCATCTATCTATCTATCTCATCTAATTCTATCTAATTCAGTCAGTTCAGATCTATCTATCTATCTATCTATCTCATCTATCTCTATCTATCTCATCTATCTATCTCAGTCTATTCAGAAGTATCTATCTAATTCAGTCAGTTCAGACTTATCTATCTCTATCTATCTATCTATTCATCTATCTCAGTCTATTCAAAAGTATCTATCTAATTCAGTCAGTTCAGACTTACCTATCTACCATCTATATATTTCAGTCAGTTCATATCTATCTATCTGATTCAGTCAGTTCAAATCTATCTATCAATATCAATCAGTTCAAATCTATCTATCTATCTATCTATCTATCTATCTATCTATATCAGTTCAGATCTATTTATTTCAATCAGTTCAGATCTATCTATCCATATCAATCAGTTCAAATCTATCTATCTATCTATCTATCTATCTATCTATTTAAATCAGTTCAGATCTATTTATTTCAATCAGTTCAGATCTATCTATCAATATCAGTCAGTTCAAATCTATCTATCTATCTATCTATCTATCTATCTATCTCAATTGGGTCAGATCTATTTATCTATCTATTTCAGTCTATTTCTCACTCAAATCTATTTATCTATCTATTTCAGTTGGGTCAGATCTATTTCAGTCACTTCAAATCTATTTATCTATCTATTTCAGTTGGGTCAGATCTATTTCAGTCACTTCAAATCTATTTATCTATCTATTTCAGTTGGGTCAGATCTATCTATATTAGTCAGTCCAAATCTCTCTATCTATCTTTTTTCATTAAGTTCTATCCATCTTTTTCAGTCAGTTCAAATCTATCTATCTATTTCAGATCTATCTATTTTTATCAATACCAGGTGGTAGTGGTAGACTGTTTCATGATTATTAAATAATAAACTGATTTCATAGCAGAATTACTACATATTAATGTAACTGGAAAAATATATTTAAATATTAAAAATATATTTAAAAATAGAAATGTCATCACATTCTAATAAAAGTAAGGACATAACAAAATCTGCCATTAAGTTTTATTACAGGGGTTTACTAGTATATCCTTAAATTAGAAAATGATTTAATTTTTAATTCTTTAGAAAAATCTCTCAGTATTTTCAGTTATCAAAGAATTTATATACACTCTTTATGTGTGTGTGTGTGTGTGTGTGTGTGTGTGTGTGTGTGTGTGTAACTCTCTCTTTCTCTCTCTCTCTTTCTCTCTCTCTCTTTCTCTGCATCGTGTAGAAATATATATAAGGAGGTGTTGAAAAGTTATTTATTTTATTGAAACTTTGATAAATAAAAGGTCAAGAGGGCTGCCCATAATGACGCCATCAGTTTGTGTATGAATATTACCAAGGTGATCATGGAAAGGGACTTGTGTTGTGGATACTAATAAAAGTGTTTTTTAATTCTTCTATGCCTCTTGATTCCTTGGAGAACATAAAGCCACAAAAATACCTCTCCAGCAGACATGGTTGCAAGCAATCCTCTTCAGCTCAGCCCATGTCATGCTGGCTGCCTTTACACTTTTGCGCCAAGTCTGTTTTGGTCAACCCATTTTTCGCTTCCCTTGTGGATTCCAGTCAAGGGCCTGCCTGGTGACACTAGAAGCAGGCTTGCAGAGTGGGTGGCTGATCCATCTCCATTTCTGTCTCTCTTGCCTCTTGATTCCTTGGGGAACATAGGGTCACAACAACACCTCCCCAATGGATGCGGTTCTGGGTAATCCTCTTCAGTTCAGCCCATGTCATGCTGGCTGCCTTTACCACTGTATCAACATTTCTGCACCAAGTCTGTTTTGGTCAGCCCACTTTTCGTTTCTCTTGTGGATTCCAGTCAAGGGCCTGCCTAGTGACACTAGAAGCAGGCTTGGGGTGTGTGTGGCTGATCTATCCCTATTTCTGTTTCTTGATATCAATCTCAACTGGGGCTTGTCTGGTCCCGTCCCACAGTTTGTCGTTGGAGACGACTTCTGGCCACCTAATACTGATGATGTTACTGAGACATCGGTTGGTAAATGTCTGAAGTTTTTTGGGTGTTGGTCTTGGTTATCCAACAGGTTTCTGAGTTGTAAAGTAGGACTGACTTGACATTGGTGTTGAAATTTTTTTATACTGTGGTATTAATTTTCAGAGGTGGTAGAGAATAATGGTGATAAATGTTATTTAAAATAATGTCAATTTTTTCAAGAACTGGAATCTTAGTAAACAAATTTTCAACTTCTAAGGATGTTAAGATTTCATCTTGACGTTTGCTGGAGTGAAGAATTTGTAAATATTTGTTAGTAGAACTGAGAGTATATAACTACAGTATGATTAATTGTTTTTTTGATAATTGATTATATATGGGTGAAAGAATTTTGATATCCGTCAGTGATTTTTTTAAGTTTTAACAATCCCATTTTGTAGTTATTAATTGATTGACATGTGTTTTTAGATGTAATGTTGTGTTCTTGTGGAATTTAAAAAAAAATTTGTGCTATCATCTAGCTTTTCTTATAATAATAGTCATAATCTTTGAGTTTGTATGCAGCTTTTTTAAAGATTGGGTTGTTTAAAAGTGAATTAGTCCTTTTAAAACATCTGTTTTTGATAGATTTGACTTTTTTTTAGTCCTAAGTGAGGTGTGATAATGTCATCTTTTCGTATGTTTACAATATTGTTCTATAAGATTTCTATTTCAGTTTCTTTGGTGATGTTAGTGTATTTATATTTTGTTTTGTTGGTAGTTTGCTCTGAAATTTAAAAACGTTTTTTGATGTTTGGTAAGTTGTATGTCCAAAAGATTGTCCAAAAGATTGAGAAATTTATAAGAGCAACTGAACAAGATATGGATCCTTTGAATAAATTGTTGAGCATTTTTTAATTTTAGATTTGTGAGAAGTATCTTCATTTTGTGTAATAAGTTTCAGTTAATTTCAGGTAATGTCTTAGTATTGTTTGGCTGAAGTGAATGACTACAAATTTTGAGTTAACATCCTTTATGAATCTGTTTTTTAGAAAGTTGAATTTGCTTTTCAACAAGATTTTCATTGGAATTTTTGAGTATTGATATCTTGGTAAGCTGCACTATCATGCAATTTAAGTTTTGTGTATTTAGGTAGAAAATATTCTTGAGGACAAATATTAAAAATGATGGAAAATTTGTATTGATTTACTACAGAAATTCAACTTTTGGCTTACATCACAACTTTTGGCTTACATCACAACTCTTGGGTTACATCACAACGCTTTGCTTATATCACTACTCTTACCTTATATCACAAAACTCTTGGCTTACATCAGAACATTCTTTGCTTACATCACAACACTTAGCTTATCACAACGCTCTTGGCTTACCACATAACACTATTTGCTTACATAACAATACTCTTTGCTTACATCACATCACACATGGCTTATATCATAATACTCTTTGCATATATCACAACACACTGCTTATATCACTACAATTTTGGCCTACATCACAACACCCTTGGCTTATATCACAACACTGCTTATATTGCAACATTCTTTGCTTACATCACAACACTTTTGTCTTATATCACACACTCTTAGTTTACATCACAACACACTTGATTTACATCACAACACTCTTGGATTACATTACATCACTCTTTGCTTACGTCACACTTTAATTACGTCACAACAATATTGGCTTACATCATAAAACTCTGCTTATATCACAAAACCCTTGGCTTATATCACAACACTGCCTACATCAAAATACTTTTGGCTTACATCAGAACCTTCTTTGATTATATCACAACACTCTTGGCTTACATAAAACAATCTTTGCTTACATCACAACACATGGCTTATATCACAACACTCTTGGCTTACATCATAACAGCTAGCTTACATCACAACACTCTGTGCTTATATCACAACACTGTGATTATATCACAACACTCTTGGCTTATATCACAACACTCTTGGCTTACATCATAACACTTGGCATATATCACAACACTCTTTGTTTATATCACAACACTTGGGTTATATCACAACACCTGACTTACACCACAAAACTCTTTGCTTATATCACAACACTTGGCTTACTTGGCATGTTCTGATGTAAGCAAAGAATGCTAGGATAACAGTCTTTGCTTGCATCAGAACACTTTACTTATTTCACAGCTCTTGACTTACATCACAAATCTCTTTGCTTACATCACACCACTCCTTGCTTATATCACAACACTCTTTGTTTATATTACAACACTCTTTCGTTATATCACAACACTCTCGGCCTACATCATAACTCTCTGCTCATATCACAACACCTTTGGCTTATGTCATAACACTTTGCTTATATCACTACCCTTGCCTTACATCACAATACTCTTTGCTTACATCACAACTTTTGGCTTACATCACACTTTCCTTATATTACAACACTATTTGCTCATATAACAACACTCTTGGCTTGCATCAGAATATTCTTTGCTTATATCACAACATTTGGCTTATCACAACAGACTTGCCTTACATCACACTTTGCTTACAGCACACTTTGCTTACTCAACACTCTTGGCTTACATCACAACACACTTGGCCTAGATCATAACACTCTGCTCATATCACCTCACAACACTGCTTATATCACAACACTCTTGGCTTACATCACAACGCTCATTGCTTACATCGCAACACTTGGCTTACATAATGCACTTGGCTTGCATCACAACACTTGGCTTACATAATGCACTTGGCTTGCATCACAACACTCTTTGCTTATATCACAACACTTGGCTTGCATCACAACACTCTTGGCTTACATCACATTACTTTGCTTGTATTACAACTCTTGGCTTACATCACTACAATTTTTGCTTACAGCACAGCACTTTTTGTTTATATCACAAAACTCTTTGCTTACATCACAACACTCATTAGTTCTATGAATTTGGATGCCAAAATGCACATACTTTCATCACATACTTCTAACAGCTTATTTTAAAAAAATGTATTGTTACACTATTTCAAAATTTTTCTAAAGACACCAGTTGTCTCTGACTACCCTGACAATGACTTAAGAAAGCTAAAAACTTAAACCATATTTCCTGTACTTTTCTTCCAAAATGAACTTTGGATAATTTCTGATGAAATTCCCTCCTGGTCTAGGAAGGATTATTTGTAACTTGGAAAAGTCAATCAAATATACAAATGAGCAAATTGTGTTTTATACTCACACTAATAATGTGTACATCAGAAAAAGGAAATATATATTAATATACTCCACCATTAGGTTGAAATTGAATATGCATGAATCTGACATTTTCCTTTAATAAAGAATAAAAAAAAGTAGAATAAAGAAAATCTTTTGATATCCTATGTAGTGCTAGGATTACAGACATTAGTGTTGAAATTGTTGAAGCCCAAAATTTGTACACATAAAATAAATTTAAAATTCTTTTTAAAATACTGGTGATCATTGAATTGTAGTAGGCTTTTCCATTTAAGATTACTAAATAAGGTCTTAATTTAATAACAGTATCATTTGACTGCTACAATTTAATACAGAATTTTAAAACTGTATAAATTATTCTAATTAAAATTTTAAAAAAGGAATACAATTCTTGTAAAAATTCATTATTAATTGAAAACATTTTTTTCTGAAGACAATAGTGTCTATAATATATTTTATATATAAAAGCAATTAAAAGCTTTTCTAATTTAATAACATCTTAGTTTTATTGCATTTTTTATTTTACAATTCAGAGCAGATTTTCTGTAACTGGGGGTTATGTTTGATAAAAAAATTCATGATTTAAATTTTCAGAGGACATTGTCCTTAAACTATTATAAACATTAAGTGCTACAGAAAAGAATTTCTTGAAATTTCCTCAAATTAAATAAGTGGTGATCAGTTAAGAGCTGTAAAAAAATATTTCTTTAAAGAATTTTAAACAAATGGTTTAATTCATTTGTGAGTAAGTCCCAAAAGTTTCATTACAATCTGATAATTATCTGATTTTTGCAAGAATTTTCAGTGTGTTTTACATCACAAAAAGATGCTAAAATTTCCAATATTAATGTACAATGTTCATACTGGAGAAACAAGATTTTTAGTCAAAATTTTGAAGGTTCTAAAAAGGATTAAAAAGATTAGTTTTTATCAAAACTTGCTTTGATCTTTTCTCTTAATAAAAAATGAAGATTTTGATAATAAAACTTTGTTTTTATTAAGTTTTGAGTATGTATTTATCATGCACATTTTTTTACAGAATCTTTGAAGGTACATATATATATATATATATATATATATATATATATATGAAAAATTTTCTCAGAGTTAACCTGTAGAAAACGACAATATTTATAAATGTAAAAGTTGCTAAGAACATTTTGTTTTGTTATTATTAGTTACTTTGTTTAATAAATTCATTTTGTTTTTGCCTTGTAAAAGTCCACATTGGATGAAACGCGTCAGCAAGTATTACAGTTTTCCTATTGTCTTTTACATTTATATATATATTTATATATATATTTGGTTTGATTGATGTGAGTTTTTGACCCTGGGTTTCACTCTTTTGCAATCGTCAGACAAACTCATTAATTTTTTAAACATTTTGGATTTATGTAGATTGCGTGTATTGATGTTATTATGGAAGTGGGGGACATGCAATCCAAAATTTTAAAAAAATGAATCAGTTTGTCTGACAATCGCAAAAGTGTGAAACCCAGAGTCACAAACTCACATCAATCCAACTAAATATGTTAGCTCTAGCTCTGATATTGAGCGCTTTCTACTAAGTACCACGCATATAATATATAAATAATAATATATATATTACATATATATATATATTTATATTTATATACACACACTTTTCACACACACACACACACATATATATATATATATAGAGAGAGAGGGACAGACAGACAGACAGACAGAAGTTATATCAGAAATGTTTTTACAAACTTTGGGGGTGGGTTCTTAAAACCAAAATAAGTATAAAAGTTCAGATAAACATATGTTCCCAAATCCTTTGTTTTTGAGCTATTAAGTTTAAAGTTTGGACAATAAACCCATCAGCAAAAGTTCTCCCATGAAGAGTGATCAGAGGGCGAAAGTTTCTGCACACATTACAAATGATACATATACAGGAGCTACACTTGAAATCCCCCCCCATGAGATGTACAACATGCTGGAACCACTTGATGTGTACTGATACTTGGATCATCTCTGAAAGCCTGTAGACTATGTTCCTCTTGGTCAGGCGTACAAACAGTTCTCGGTCTTCCTCGATCCAAAGTTTGTGGTGCTACAGACACTGTCTTAGCAATGCAACAATAAACACCAGCAAAGGCTGTCTATATTTCTGAGATGAGGTATTATGTACAGTATTTACATTAGTCAGACTATTGTCCTCATCTTTGTCGCCATATTTGTCACAACGTTTCGGCCGTTGTACACTCCGGCCTTCTTCAGGTGGTTGGAATTTCGAACTGAACCCTTTATTTCAATCACTGGGGTAGACTGTTCTAGTTCCAAGTGCCATGTTTGATGGATGTCAGTTATCAGTTATCTCCTGCTAATTTTCCCTCTGAAAGTTCTCCACTGCCTTAACTTTCTTTGGTTCTGTCACTGAATCTAACCAACGTCTTTATCCACTGTGCCATGTGTCCTTGAGGACATCTGGGTATGAACTTCTGAGTATTATAAACCTAATGTTTTCAGCAACCATTTTTTACCAGTGCTCATATTGCAATTTTGTTATCATTGCTTTTCTCTGCTTTTCGAAATTCCAACCACCTGAAGACGGAGTATACAACGGCCGAAACGTTGTGACAAATATGGCGACAAAGATGAGGACAATAGTCCAACTAATGTAAATACTGCAGCAAAGGCTGGTTGAACCAGCTGCCTTCGGTCTAGAAATGCAATCTGATACAGATGTGCAGCCACACGCCTATTAGAATTTGTGTGGTCGTATGTAAAAAATCAAATCTGCCTCCTTCTGATATGAATATACTGCTATGTTTAAACAGAACACTTCTCACATTAACTCACTATGACACACATCAAACATTGAAAACAGACTAACCACAAATGTACGCAAATGACAAATGTAACCTGGTCTACATGACAACAGAGCACTATCTACTGTAAACTTCCTTTAAACTTAAATAAAGGATTTGTGGACATATGTTTATATGGACTTTTGTCCTTGTTTTGGCATGAGGAACCTGCCCTCAAAGTTTGCAAAAAGTATTCTTGATACACTCTGTATGTGTGTATATATATATATATATATATATATATATATATATATATATATATATATATATGATATATAACAATATATAATTTTGTATAATTTTATATATTAGCAAACAGTATTTAGAAAAATATGACAAACTGGAAAAATTTATTTATGATGTGTCACAAATAATTGGCAAGGCCAGCTAGTAAATCCCCATTGCTGACACTTGCTCAGGTACATTTATGTTTGTTTAACACCCACAGATTTCATTTGTGGTTTATACTACAACTATGCTGAGCAGACTTGTGTTACAGTTTCTGGAAGAGAGTGAATAATCTGTCATGATCAGCAGTTTGAACAATGCCAGTACATTCAGAGATGATGACTTGTGATTTGTGACTTCATGCAAGCACAACTATATATATATATATATATATATATATATATATATATCACAAGGCTTGAGTCAAACCATGGTATGGTTTTCAGGCACTTTCCAAAGATGTTGCATGCTGGGATTGGCTCCTCCTCCAGACCAATAAGATCAGGAAGTCTCCTTCCTGATAAATCAACTGTGGTGAGATTTGAACCTGGGTCACATGGTCAGAAAGCGAAAGTTCTTACCACTTGGTCATGCACCCATCCATATATATATATATATATATATATATATATATATATATATAGATAGATAGATAGATAGATAGAGAGAGAGAGAGAGAGAGAGAGAGATAAAGACAGTGTGAATAGTGAGTGATTGAAGAATCTGAAGTGTGAGAATATACAGAAAAAGTATTCTTACTTTTGAAACAAGTAAGATATTAAAAGATATTAAAGAAAAGGAAGTTGTGAAGAGCCATGACTGCTTATGTCCTGAAGGGGCATGGTTAAAAAACTGATATGAATATGAAACTGTATTTACCTGAGTATCCCTTTAACATATAAACATAACATACCTTAATTAGTATACCTTAAAACTATTATTATCATATATATATATTTATATATAAAGAAATATAGTTTTAAGGTGGGCTATATTTATGTTCAATATCAGAGATAGAGCGTTTGTAAATATAAATATAAAAGTAAACATTGAAGTCAACACTCACAGGCAACAGGATGTTTCATGCTAGGCACAATCGTCAGGCCACCTGACAATTGCATCTAGCATGAAACAGCCTGTCGCCTCTGAGTGTTGACTTCAATATTCACTTTTATATTTATATATGTGTGTGTGTGTCTATGGTATTATTAATATTAGTTTGATTGTGATGTCATCATTTATCGTGTTATTTTTACTTGAAATAATCTTTGCCGTAACAGTCTTTAAAAGTAATGATTTTCCAAGCATAGCTTAGATGTGGCACATGGCCGAAAGTAGGGGGCACCCAGTTAGGATTGAACTCACTACTCAGTGGTAATTGTCCTAGCGAGACAAGCTTGCTAACCATTACACCACCTCAAGGTGCCCCAGTCTTTAAAAAGTAAACAAATATGCTACTGATACACCATAATATAAATAAGGATATTATTAATATAGGAGGTCATATACAATTTTTTGATGCATACATGAAAATAAATTTGTAAATCTGTAAAAAAAAAATGAAAATTCTTTTAATACACTATATATAATATTTAAAAATATTGTACATTCATACATAGTTGCTTGATGTGTACATGGAAGCTTTAGAGTAAAAGTCTGTAAAAAAAATGAAAATTCTTTTGATACACCTAAATATAATAATATTAATAATAATGTGGAAACATACACTGTATTTAGATGTTTACTTGAAATAAACTTTGGTGTAAAAGTGCATAAAAAGCTAAAAAGGGGGAATGTCTAATCAAACATACATACATTTATCCACCAATGTTTATCTTAATAAAGATTAATGTTTATCCACTAAGGTTTACTGTAATGAAGATTAATCTTAGATTAAAATCTATTAATTGCTCTAAATTACTTTGTTTACATTTCAGGTACAAAACTATGTGTTAGCAGATAGAGACAGTGAAAAGATATGCACATTTCTTTAAGAGGACAATTGAGACTTGCTTTGTTGGAGAGACCTCCATGGCTTGATGGCAAACACACCTGGATGAAAAGGTAGCTCCTCAGGAATAGGAATGAAGTTTCAATCCCTGCTGAGAAGTACATTTTCATAAATAAAACTTTCTATGTCTAGGCCAATGGACACTTATTTCACCATTTGAAAAAAAAAACTGGAATATTTACTCAGACATGTGTATGCAATAAAGTAACATTTATAATAATACATACACCTTAACATATATAATATCATTTATATAATGGAGTTAGAGATATTTTTAAATGTGCACATATGAAAAGATTTGGGTTTAAGGACTGCAAAAAATGAAAATAGTGTTGTTGTTGATGATGATGATGATGATAATGATGATGATGTACTAGAATCCAAGTTTTAGATATAAACATAATATAAACATTGAAGGAAAAATCTATAAAAATATCTTTTGATACACTCTGATAAAACAATTAGCTAGGATAATGGTAATAGTAGTATTAGCCATTTCCTTATAAGGCAATGTTCAGCATTCATTGACTAAGCAGCTAGTACTACTTTCAGTTAAAATTTATAAACTCTTTCTATTAAAACAATTTTTTTCAGAAAAATAGGTTTCTCAAGTTCAGTAACATTTCCAGTATTGATGGAGGCTTCCTTCCTAACCTTTTGGACAATTTGACACGACACTTTGTGTTACATATGCTTTTGTTGTTGTTGAAACTCTTCAAGTCATATGGTTTCTTTTATCTGGTACATTTCTTTGCATGTGATTCTGTAACACCAAATCCACAAGGTTCAAAGAAAGATGGTCCTCACTAAGACCTACAGTCTTTAAAAACTATTTTAACCATGATCTTGATGAAAGCTCCTCAGTTTAGGATATTTTAGATGATCTGGTGCCATGCATGGCATTCATATGAAAGTCTGACAAGACTTTAAGAACATGACTGAAATTTTTTACATTAATGTTTCAGTCTTGTAGCAGTTTGCAGTGTTGTACAAAACTACCCCTAGTACAGCCAAATCTGTGTTCAATCTTTCTATTGTCTAGTGGTTGCAATGCCCCAGGCATCCATATTGGGAGGGCATCCAATTTGAAAAAAATTTAAAAAAATTGTCTGGAATTTGTTGTACAAGTGTCCTACAAGTTGGTGTGAATGTAGATCTGTGTTTTGATAAGTGATAAGTGAGACCAGAGTAGGCCATCCTTACTTATGTCTTAGGGGTATACAATCAAGGAGTTTGTCCCAATCATTTCTGTATGTCACCAAGGTAGGTGGATCTATTTTGAATAGTTATTTCTTACTGAGATTATTTTCAATTCTTTTTTTCAAATTTTGCCACATTTGATAATCTTTACTCAGTTTAGTTCCTCATGAACTTTTTTAATCTTTTGAGTATGAACATATAGGAAATTAAGATTTGTTAAGCAGAATTGTTGAAAACAAAACAGCTTTTTGACAAAATGGCTGCTTAGTCATTTTTATTTCAAATTTTGTTTATTATAAAAATTCTCTTTCAGATACTTTTTCAATCTTTGCTATGAGTAAGGAGTATTATCAAATTTTCCCAGTAAAAGAATATTTATTTGCACTTTATGATGTAATTGCATGTAATTTTACACTTATGAAAATATTCCACAGTGGAGAATGCAAATTTTTCTTTAATAAGATTTCTTGAACATTCAAGTTGGAAGAGGAAAATAAATAAATAAATATACTGTTTAATAAATAAATGGAGCATCTACTCAAATACAAGCATTGACTAAAATAATGTATGAGATAATAAATATATATATATATATATATATATATATATATATATATATATATATAGTTTTCATAAAACTCATTAAATCTTTGTACACTTTTCATAAAAATTTAAACCTATTTAAACCTTATGCAATTTTTGTAGAAAGTCTTTAAACTTTTATATAAATTTCATAAAAATTCATTATATCTTTGTACAAATTTCATAAAAATTCTTTAAACTTTTATACAATTTTCCTATAAAAATTAATTAAATTTTCATACAATTTTCATAAAAATTCATTATATTTTGTAGAATTTTCATAAAAATTCATTAAATCTTCATAAAATTTTCAAAAAAATTCATTAACCCTCTATAAAACTTTCATACAAATTTTTACATATTTGTACACTTGTCACAAAAATATGCATAATAAAAATAAAATAACAAGTAATATTGATGCTCCATCTTTTGTGAGAAAAAATGTTTAAATATAATAAAAATTGTATAATATATCCAAATTTGAATATGTTATCTGACAAAATGTACTTATAAAGCATAAGTACATTAATATTCTTTATTGATGCTGTCAAAAAAAAATAAAAAGTTTGAAACAATATTAGCTTAGATATAAGCTCAAAGTACAAAAAAGAAACCAGAATGTTAGCTTTTACAAAAACTTCATTTGGATAAAGCTATCAGATAATCTAACATGTTTACTATATATTAATATATAATAATATTAGATGTTTAACTGAAAATTTTTTAAATGTTCTTAAATATACTTTGTTTTCTACTCTTTAGTGATGATCAGTTTATTTTGGTGGTAATTTTTTAATAAAGTTAAAAATAATAATAGCCATAAATGAATGTTTCTAAAATGATATATTAAGGTATGTGCAGAGTAAAAACGTTGCCAGCAGTGACATGTAACGTGGTGTGAGTATATAATTCATTGGTATACTTATTTTGGTATGCACATGAATACAGTGTGTGTGTGTTTATGCATGATGACTATGAATAAATGTACAAAGCTATTTGTTATGCATATGAATTTGATCAGTGCATGTTATTGTGGTGACTACTACTAGATTATAGTTACAGTTGGAGAGAAAAGTAACAAGGAGAGCTAGAAATGAAGGGGTGTAGTTACAAAAAGAAACTAGAAGATTCTCCCCTTTTGGAAGATTGTTGCAATGCATTCTTCCTGGCTCCATTTTTCATGATTGTGTATGATGAAGAAAAGTTCAATACCCAACAATTGTATAATTGAGGAGAAAAGAATTTCAATGAGTATAGGAAAAGGAATATATAATGAAGATAAGGTAAGAATAAATACAGTTGATGGATAAAACAATTGTTGAATAAATCTATAAAAGAAAATTTATAAAAGAAAAGGGGAATACAATACTAAGAAAGAGAAAGAGTAAAACAATAAAGAAAGAATAAGGGAAGAAATAAGAGAAAGTTGCAAAAAGGGAAAAAAAAGAGTTGGAGTGGCAGACAACAGCACAAAATGAAAGAATGAGAAACAGTGAAAATAAAGATAGATTAAGAGAAGAAATGAGAAAAGGTTAAATGAGGGAAAAAGAAAGAGTTGGAATGGCAGACAACAGAAAAAAATGGAAGAAAGAAACAGAAACAGTGAAAATAAAGAAGGACTAAAGGAAGAAATGAAAAAAAATCGGTGGAAGGAAAAAGAAAGAATTGGATTTGCAGACAACAGAAAAAATGAAAGAAAAAGAAACAGTGAAAATAAAGAATTACTAATGAAGAAATGAGAGAAAGTTGGTAGAAGGAAAAAGAAAGAGTTAGAGTTGCAGTCAACAGCAAAAAATGAAAGAAAGAAAAACAATGAAAATAAAGACAGCCTAAGGGAAGAAATTGGAAATAAATGGAGGATGGAAAAAGAAAGACTTGGAGTGGCAGAAAAAAGAAAAAAATGAAAGAAAAAAGAGAAACAGTGAAAATAATGAAGACTAAGGGAAATGAGAAAAAGTTTGAGGAAGGAAAAAGAATGAGTTGGAGTGGCAGACAACAGCAAAAAATGAAAGAAAACAGAAAACAAAGACAAAAAGGGAAAATGAAAGACTCAGGAAATGGGACAAAGTTGGAATAGAAAAAGAAAAAAATGAAAGAGAAACAGAAAAATAAAGATAATACAAAGGGAAGGAAAAAAAAAGAAAAAAAAAAAGAAACAGTTGAATAAGAAAGAGAAAAAATGTAAGAAAAACAGTGAAAAAAGACATTTGAAAGGAAGGAAGGAAAAAGAAAGAGTTGGAATAGCAGACAAGAGCAAAAAATGTAAGAGAAACAGTGAAAATAAAGACATACAAAGGGAAGGAATGAAAGTAAGTCGGAGGAAGGAAAAAAGAAAGAGTTGGAATAGCAGACAAGAGCAAAAAATGAAAGAAAGTGATATAGTGAAAATAAAGAAAGATTAAGTAAAGAAATGAGAGAAAGTTGGTGGAAGGAAAAAGAAAAAGTTGGAGTGGCAGACAAAAGCAAAAATTAAAAGAAAACAGTGAAAATAAAGACAGCCTAAGGAAAGAAATTGGAAAAAGATGGAGTTGAAGTTGAAGACAACAGCAAAAAATGAAAAAAAGAATGACAAACAGTAAAATTAAAGAAAGAATAAGGGAAATTAGAGGAAGCTGGAGGAGGGGAAAAGAAAGAGTTGGAGTTGAAGACAACAGCAAAAAATGAAAGAAAAAAAGAGAAACAGTGAAAATAAAGAAAGACTTAGGGAAATGAGAGAAAGTGGGAGGAAAGAAAAAGAAAAAGTTGGAGTGGCAGACAAGAGGAAAAAACAGGGGAAAAAAAGAGACAGTGAAAATAAAGAAGAGTAAGGGAAGAAATGAGAGAAAGTTGAAGGAGGGAAAAAGAAAGAGTTGGAGTTGAAGACAACAACAAAAAATGAAAGAAAGAGAAACAGTTTATATGTAGGAATCTAAAGACAGGAAAGGGTATATTTTTTTTGAATAAGCCAACTTCAATGTAAGACCAATGTTGTTGATCACTCTGTGGGATTTGAACTTAGCAAGGATGGCATGTGTGTCTTGCATGCTATCCATTACTCTATGGCATATTCTCAAAAAGAGAAAGACAAAGAAAAGAGTGATAAAGATAAAAAGGAAAGAAAATTAACAGAAAGTGGCCTGCCTTTTACTTAAAATAATTATATATTTTTGCTATCAGATATAGAGGTTGGATTTCAAGCTTAAGTAAAAGGATTTTGAATGCTGATTTTCAAAGCATGCCTGTTCTCTCTTCTTGAAAGATTGAGATAAAATATCTTCTATCTTCCATTGCCTGTACCATTGGCCTTGGACTGTACTAGACTCAGCTTAATAAATATCAAGACAAATCTTCAATCACCACTTTTATTGTCCATTTGGCCTTGTGCCACACTAACTTTAACAGAAGAAGAAGGAAGGAAGAAAGGAAGGAAAGAAAGAAGGAAGGAAGGAAGAAAAGATAACGAAGATATTAGATAAAAAAGGTAAGATAAATTGAAAGAAGAATCTAAATAAAATTTTATGTAAAAGAATATAAAAAAGTAAAATAAGAGAGAGAGGAAGAACATGAGGAAAATAAAGAAAAAGTGATTAGAGAGAGAGATGATGATGAGAAAAATGTGCTTGATACATAAAGAGAGTAAGAGATAAAAAGCTAACATCGAGAGGTCAGTAAAAAGGTAAAATAAGAGAAAAGAAGAGATGTAATTTTGAAAGAGAGAAGAGGGGAAATAGAGAGGTTAAAGAAAGAAGAGGAATGAAGATGATATGAAGCTAGAACAAGAAAAGAGTAAAATGTTGGAATGAGAAAAGAAAAGGTTGAAGCAAAGAGAGAAAATTAAAAAGAAACACTAGAGAAAAGTGAAACTTGAATTAAAAGAAAGAGAAGAGGAAAAGAGTGAAGGAAAAAAGGTAGAAAGAGAATAGGTATGAATTGAAAGAAGAAAAAAAGGAAATAAATAGAAAGCATGAAGAATATGCATAAAGGAGAGAGGAGAAGAATGTCAAAGACCAAAATATTAACTGAGATTAAGGAATGTGTAAGATATATGGGAAAAGCTGATGGGAAAGTTAAGAATGAAAAGAGAAATGAGAAAATAAATAATGAGAGTAAGAGGGAAAATATGGAAATAAAGAAAGAAAAAAGAAAGAAAGAAAGAAATGAAAATGATTAAAGCGACTTGGAGAATTAGAAAGAAAGAGAGTTGGAGAATTAGAAAGAAAGAAAGAAAAATGACAACAGACAAGAAAGATAAAAAAAAAAGAAAGTAATGCAAAAGTAAGAATAAAAGATGAGAAACTGGAGGAGGTAAAGGAAGTAGAATATGGGTCAGGATTGATTAAAAATAAAGAGATAAGAAATTGGGTATGAAGTTAATCCTCTTTGGGAATTGTTACTTTTGTGCACACCAAGATTAGATTGACAATAACTTGCTCTGCATTGCTCTCACTCATTTATCAAATTCCATCATCATCAGTGACAAGACTTTTATAATCCAACATGTCTAGTTCAGTGGATGCTGATCAAAATTGAATCTATTAGCTATTTTTTATTTATTGTGCTTGATCTGGACTCAGGTCCTGTTCATGAACTAAATTAGCATCTACATTTGCAGGGAGATTTAAGCTTTGTAGTTTAATCCCCTACAATGTACATTTGTATAAGATAACACTTGTGATTGATACCATGATCGAAGACATTTCATCGGTTCTGTTCGATGTCATCTTACACATTTATCAAAAGGGAGAAAAGATTAGAAACAAAGTAGGACAAGGAGAGAGAGAGAGAGAGAGAGAGAGAAGAAAAAAAGAAAAGAAAAAGAGCAAGACTAGTGGAGAGTGAAAAATAAATAGATACATAAAGCAAATATAGAGAGTAAAAAGGAAAAAAAACATTAGAAAGGCCAAAATGAGCAACAGAAGTAAAAAGAAAAAGACAATTGGAAAAAGAAAAAATAGGAGGAATAAAATGTAGAAGTAATTCACTCTGAAGTAGTGGTTTGACAAGTACTGCTGTAGTGAGTTCGATTCTCAATAACTTCTCCAGATTTGTAGCCATGTGCCACACTTGTGCCATGTGCCACAAGCTTGTTAAATATCAGTAAAGAGAGGAAATAGAAGAAAACTTAAGATGAGCAAGTAGGAGAAAGATAAAAGCAACTGTAGAAAGGTAGAAAAAAACAAGAGAGGAAGAAAGAAAGTAAAGAAATGACAAGACGCGGGGGTAGAGTAGATAAGAGATAGTTAAAAAAAAAAAAAAGAAAAAAAGAGGAGGAAAACTAAGCGTAGAACTAAGGAAGTGGAGGTAGAACATGAAGAGAAGAAGAAGAAGAGGAGGAGGAGTTAACTGGCAACAGCTAACTAAAGAAGAAGCAGCAGCAGCAGCGGCATTGATGCTCTTTCCCCTCCAGACCTGAGAACAACAATGTTACCGCTTCAGTCCCGGCTAACAGCACCGCCAGGATAATAATATTAATAACACCACTACAACAACGGATAACCCAGCAACACTTCGGTCTTGTCTTTTCTTACGTTGGCTTGTGCATATCTTTTTTATGAATGAATTTGAAAAAAGCGAGAGAGGGTAGAAAAGAAGTCGGTATAATATATAATAATGGTAATAATAATCTTTTAATGCAATCTGTCGCTTCCGTGGTGCTGCTGCTACAAAATGATGAACATTTTAACAATGACCAAAGGAAAGAGGTTGCTTGTTTAACTTAACTAAAATAATAATAATAATTTCTATAGTGTTCTGTTTGTGTCTTCTTTGTTAATTTATAATCATTAAATTGAACTTACCTGCCATGGAATTTAAACAGGATCCCGTGGACGACTTTTACTATATAGGAGAGAACCTTGGAAGGTAAGCTTCAACTAGATTGCTTATTAATCATTTTGTTTTTACTTTTTTCTTTTGCTTGTTTTAATCATTAATTATGAGAAGAAGAAAGCACTCCATTTACATTTACACACAAATTGAAATATATCACCTACTTATTTTTTAGTTTATTCACGACCATAAGGAAGCACCTGATTTCTTTTCAAAACGTTTTTTTTTTTTTTTTTAAATGCCCACTCTTTCATGAATTGTCTTCATTTTATTTATTTTTGTTTCTTCTTAAATGTACAAAAACTAAGTGATTTTAAATTGGTGACAGAAAGGAAGGTGTATTAGACGACACCTTAAGTCTCAGAGCATTTCACTTCTTCCTCGGTATTTCCCACATTTTTAATAAGTCATTTAAATTGTCAAAAATTAATGAAGCCAAGGTGTTAGTTATATTTGTTTCTGGTTGTATATTTTCTTGTCGGTCCAGTTCAGTTGACTAGTCACCGAGTCAGTTTTCTTAAGGACTAAAATAACGAACAAAAAAAAAAAAAAAAAAAAAAAAAAACCCGCCTGAAATGGAAATCTCATTTAAGGGTTTTTTTTTTTCTTGCATTTTAATTTTTTTTTCCTTGATACCTCAGACTTCTATATTCTCTATTCTAAAAGAAAAAAGATCTAAAAATTCTAATCGTGTTGAACTACAATTACTACATTAACATTAACTAAAACTAGAAGAGTAGTCAAGTCATGTGTTTGACGATCGCAGATTTTTTTTTATTTTATTTTTCTGATAATTTCTTTTTTTTTTTTTTTTTTTTTTTATTCTTACTTTTTTAACATTGATTACGGGGGTTTGTTCTAATGTCTGTGAATTTTATCTTCTTACCTAGTAAGACCTAGTAAAAAGCACCTGCCCCCACTCCAACTATATCAACAGTCTGTCATGCAACTGATGTGTGACCCTAATGATGATGAGGGTGGGTAATTAACTCCTTAACCCCACCCCCTCCACTCACCAATATTTATTTAGTTACTGTTGCCTCCCAAACCCCTAAAAACTGTCAGTTGACACTTGTAAATGACAAATGTGTTGCTCCTTTTAGTTCGTGCACCTTAACGGTTAGACTTCACTTCTTACGTGTTTCCTCCTCTTTTTTTTTTTTTTTCGATTTTGTGTGTAATTGTAGTTGTTAAGTTAAGGTGGACATTCGAAATTTAAAAGAAATTTAAAATATCTCAATATTAAAAAAAAAAAAAAATCTGTCAATCTTGGGACGACATTTGTCACGTGACTACTACTGTATTATCGTAAAACGTTCCGTAGGCGAACGTGAAAAATTGCAGTCTCGGCCGATAATTTAGTACGCTATTTTTCTTTCTCACTCAATTTCTTCGATTTACTTTTTTAAGTTTAATCAGCATGTTTTATCTTTTATTCCGTCTCTACCAATCCATTAGAAAAAAAACCAATCATGCAAGAAATAAAGCATTTAACACGTTCTTTTTTTCCTATTGCAATATGAAACTGGTAAAGAAAATCGATTATTAATTTATGTCTGTCCTCTTGTCTCTCTCTAAACACATTTGTTGTGACCTGCGATCGAGTTAAATGAAAAAAAATTGTCAGATAATCTTAACGTCTCTATAATCAAAAATATTTAAACATTCTGCTTTTATTAAGAATTATTAAATGAAACTTGTAGAATTTAAAATTTAAATTCTACAATTTACAGCTGTTCTTGACTGTTGTGAATTGGGATCAGAAGAAAAACTTTACAAATGTCATCAAAATATAATATCTTAAATTAAATAAAATAAAAACTCAAATATCCCACGCTTTTTTTTTTCTTGTTGTAAACGAACTTATTTTCTGCAATCGGAAAATATATGCAATTTTATTTGCAGACTACAAATGTTTACTTAATTCATTTTCCTCCTTTAGGAGACTTTAAATATTTTTCTATGGATGGTCAAAAAGGATAATTTAGATGTCTTTTTCTATACATATTAAAACTTAAACACATAATTAAAAAACAACAAAAAACGTGTTGACATCAGATCTTTATTATATAAATTTGCTCTATTTTTTTAAATGACTCGTTGAATTTAATAGATGTTTTCAATTAGAATCGTTTTAGCACAATATTTTGAACTCTTATGACTGATATAACGAATTGGATCTTTTTTTTCTTTTTTAAGTGAAATTGACAAATTTCATGTAAACTCTCCCTTTTTGCCTCTTAGATGTTGTTCGATTATCATTTTCCGATTTTGTACTATTTGTACATTTTCCAACATAGACACAAGAAACAATTTAACCACATTGGCCATCCATAACAGTTAAAATTTGTTATCAAAGGGTCGGGTGGGTTCCCTTAACTCTGTAAAAAGACTAAAGAAAGAAGTAACAGTGTGTACAAAAGCAGTAGTTGATACTTCTTTTTAAGTCCTACATTTAAATGTTATCTGCTACCGTACAACTTTGTCGCTATAAAAAAGAAAAAAAAAAACTTGTATGTGGATAGAGGATAGGTTTTTAAAATAATGTAATACAGGCTACTAACTGATTGTTTTGTTTCTGTTTTGATTTTTTTTCTCTCCAAGAAAAATCATGAACTGACCATTTTTAGCCAAATCTATTGGTGGTCAAGATTTTGTGAAAAAAAAACAAAAACAACTTAATTTCTAAAAAAAAAAAAAAAAAAAGTCCACCTCACTATATATATATATTTTTTTTGTAGTACAATTTTTAAATGAAAATTTTAATTATATATTTTTTTAGTTTTTCTTTATACACTTCTGGCTTTAAGGAACATGCACGATTTTGATTTACAAAAAAAAAAAAAATCTCTTTATATTAACGTTTTACTTTTCTTCGTGGGAATATGAAGATGGAACAGTTATGAAAGACGTTTGCACGCAACTTAACTCTTCTTTTTTTTTTTTTTGCCACCATTTGAGAGCTTATTTTAATATTGTTTTGCGGATCAGAAGCAGCTAGTGAATTTTAAAATGGTCTTTATTTTCAAATCAAAGAAAAACCAGATTACATTTGGTAACGATTTTGTTTACAGGCACCAGTTATGTTATGGCATGCTAGCTTATGAAGTGTTGATTCGCTAAAATAAATTAACACAAATTTCTCTTGCTTATTCTTGAGTCTTGTTTCTTCAGCAATTGGCCTTTTTGATTTGAAATGATCCAGGTTGAATTCTTACGCCTCAAGGGAATATAGATGTCATTTATTTAATGACAGGCCGTTTTTTTTTGTTTGTTTTTTATCTTTTTATTTCTTCGTATTCTAGAATTGTCACTAAAAATCGACTTGTACAGCCAGCTTTATATGGGGATACCAACTTTCCTCGTCTATTTCCCAGGTGTACTTAATGAATATCTTTCATGTTATCTGTCACCTTATTTTTGTGTCATGCTTTCTGTGGTTGATTATTTCTTCAAATCAAGGGGTCTGGGTGTTGTACTCGGATTGTAAATCGATGTCTTGATTAATTTTTATTAAAATAAAATTTATAAATAAACAATTCAGAACATACCTTATTAAAGAAAGAAAATGCTTAAAAAAAAAATCCTACAAGTAAAGACTTGTTTAAAAAAATACTAAATTTTAGTAATTTTTAGTAACTAAAATGATTTCTTCTAATTTAACATTTTTTTTTTTTTTTTTAAATTTTTCTTAGTGTTTCAGCGTATTTATAAGCAAAAATACTCATTTGGTAGATCTGGGATTTGTTTCATTGCTTATTGCTAAAAAAATTTATGTCAGATTGGTGTTTCAAAGTGCTGAACATGTCTGGCTGAAACTTTATTGCACAAACTTTGAGCACAGCCTGTAGGTGTAAGTCCTTTACAGATCTACAACTACAACAAATTGATCTATATTGTCACTTGATAAGATTATCTAGATAGCTACTAAAAAACCACTTCTAAAAAATAACCTTTAGGGTAGATTAGCAGGGTATTTTAATGACTTTACATTGGGTTTTGTTTTGTTGTTTTTTTTTTTTTTTACCTGTTTTAGGTAAATACATTTTATTTTTGCAACTATTAGTTTCCTATCCATGTGAAACATTATTTTGGTAAATTTATGTATTTTTTTTTTTTTTTTTAAACAATGAAGAGATTTCATTTTACAATGTATACCATATTAAGCTGAAAAATAGCTAAAATTATGCTTAGCAGCTTAATGCTGCCATACTTGTTGCTTGAATAAGATTTATGAAAATACAATCTGATTGGTTGATTATTGAAGAGCTGCAGCATTGCTTAAGTGTTCTGATAATTTATGAATTTTTAATAATAAAATAATGCTTGAAGGAAAATATATTGTTGCAAAGTAAATTAATAAATATTTGGAATTTTGAAAACACTAAGTTAAAGCACCAAGCTCATTGGAAGTTATTTGATTAATTATTGGAATGTTTTTTTAAATGGATGTTAAAATAAAAAAGGACCTTAAGGTTTTTTTACTCTCTTTCAAGATATTTTCAATATTAACAATCCATGTTTTACTACAGTCGACAATGTTTTCAACTTTTCATTGAGAGAAAATTCTTAACTTTAAACTTAATTTTTCATACTTAACTTGCCCAAATAATCAAATTTTGATTGAAATATTCCCACAATTCACTTACTCTTGCAACCAGCAATCTGCTTTCGTGTCTGCAAGAGATATTTCTGCACTGGCGATAAAATGTTTCTTGGTCTTGTAATGAGTTTAACATTTTTATTTATTTATTTATTTTTTTTAAATTCAGTCATTTGTACAGTTTTTAATGTTATTTTAATAGCGTGAAGAATTTTTTGTATGATTGAAAACAAAATCCTAATGTAAAACTTTTTTTTCCCTAATTTTGTAGAACTGAAGCTTCAAATTGTTTTAAGTGACATTTTTGTTTTGTGTGTCTATATTGCAAATACTTAAATGTTCATTAGGTTTTTTTACCTAATCTTGTCAGTGTAGTAACTTTGGTTCTTAAATGCTTCACTGTAGTTGACCTGTGCTAAACCAAATCAAACTTAATTCTTTTATTGTTATCTCTTTATACACAAAATAATTTATTAGCAAATTACATGCTGCATATTGTACATTTTAATTTCTCAATGTTTTTGTATCTCTGAAAAGTAAAATGATTTTCAGTCCTGTATTTTTTTTACTCACCCCCCCCCCATACCTGTATTTTCATTATCTATTAAAAAGAGCTTATAAAAGCCTTAAACTGTCTACACTTTCTGTTATTCTAAAATTGTCAATTAGATTAACAAATGTTTTTTTCTTAATGCTTGCTAATATATTTGAGCAACAGTAACTGAATTTTTCTGCCAAAGTATTTACTTTTATGCTAACTAAATACTTGAATTTACATTTTTCTCATGTATTGATTGATTAAATAGGATATAAATATCTGAACTTCAGTTTTTCTAACTTCATCAAATTTACACTGATTTATTCAAACTGGTGTCTTCACCTTGGTTGTTCTTGCAACATTTTGGTCAGTCTTCTCTCTGGTTGGAGCTTTTGGCCACACCATGTTAAAACACCAGTTGCTATGGGATCACCAAAGTTAAGCAACATCAAGCCTGGTCAGTACCTAGATGGGTCACCACTTAGAAATGACAGGTGCTGTAATCTTGGATGTGCAGGTGGTGTAATGGATAATGGCTTCGAATTGTTAATCAGAGAGCAGTTCCAATTCCAGTCGGGTTTGTTATATTCACTGAGCATTAAACTTGATGCCAATTCTTTTCTAATCAAAGGATTCTGGGTCATGACTTCTCAAATTTACTTTGGCTTTTTACCCACTAAGTTATGCTAGATAATCTATAACTACTCCATCCATATTTGTTTTAAAACTGACAAAAGTCACATAAAAACTTAGTTTATTGCATAAAAATGATTGTAATTTTATTGCTTTTACATACGTGTGTGTGTTTATATATATATATATATATATATATATATATTAGTAGAGAATTAACAGTTAATGGGAAGGATAAATTTGGTAATGACTTCTTAGCATGTTGATGTCTGGTGCTATTTTTATGAGTAATTGTTTTTCTTTCAACAGTTTTAAGACCATCTTTGACTTTAGTTAAGATGAAAATCTGTATTGAAACCTTGTTCTATCAAATATGTTGTTGGAAATGATCATAATCTCTTCATGAATATCTATCAGGCTGGATATTGAGACAATTTCTCAATGAAATACTATCAGTATTTTTCAGTTCTTGACTGGGATCTGCTTTTATTTATAACTTATGATAATTTAATACATTATTTTATCCAATTTCTACCTCCCCTTCATTCGTTTAATTTTACTGATCACCACATTCTTAATTCCAAAGTTTGATATGAATTAGAATTAGTTGTTGAGTCTTATTCTTTATTCATTCTTTCAAGTGTTTAAAACTTCTTAACATGATTTTCCCTGCTTCTAAATAATCTGTAAAACTGTATCATTGGTCTCTATATAAGTTTCTCCTAGTATCATTGGTCTCTATATAAGTTTCTCCTAGTATCATTGGTTTCTCCTAGTATCATTGGTCTTATAAGTTTCTCCTAGTATCATTGGTCTCTATATAAGTTTCTCCCTAGTATCATTGGTCTCTATATAAGTTTCTCCTAGTATCATTGGTCTCATATAAGTTTCTCCTAGTATCATTGTTTCTCCTATATCATTGGTCTCTATATAAGTTTATCCTAGTATCATTGGTCTCTATATAAGTTTCTCCTAGTATCATTGGTCTCTATATAAGTTTCTCCTAGTATCATTGGTCTCTATATAAGTTTCTCCTAGTATCATTGGTCTCTATATAAGTTTCTCCTAGTATCATTGGTCTCTATATAAGTTTCTCCTAGTATCATTGGTCTCTATATAAGTTTCTCCTAGTATCATTGGTCTCTATATAAGTTTCTCCTAGTATCATTGGTCTCTATATAAGTTTCTCCTAGTATCATTGGTCTCTATATAAGTTTCTCCTAGTATCATTGGTCTCTATATAAGTTTCTCCTAGTATCATTGGCGGTACAAATGTAGTGAAGCTTGTACAAGAATATCACCTGAAACCATTTCTTTAAGTTTGCTTTCTATAGCATAACCTCATGGAATGCAAGATAAATACCATATATGATTACTTACATATGACTTTGGATCTATCTAGGCTAGGTTATAGGGAATCAGTTCCCAAAGTTGTCTGCAATCTCTGCGATAGTCAATTTTAAGGAATACAGGTACTTTTCTACTCAATTGGACTTTACTCTTGAATTGCATATTGACAATGACTAAGAAATTAGCATCTACATTTATCTTTAAATTCAATTTTATCTGGAAATGCCTTGAATCAGTAGAAATTAGCAACATGTTCATAAAAAAAAAAGAAGAGAAAATCAAATGCTTTTCACACTAATTATCATTTTGTAAAATGCTTTTTATTTTTATTGATTTGTTTTATTTTTTGTTTTTGAGATGGGGCAGGGGTTGCATTTAAAATCCATGAATTCTAAAGTAACAATTTATTCAGAATATTATCCTTGAATGTCTTCTTTCTCTTCTTCTCCATCATCTGTGTTCTAGGTTTGATTGGCCTACTTGCTTGCATATTGCTTCTTTGTGCAGTTTTGGGAACCCACTGCATTCCAGCCTCGGTCGTATTTATGGAGTTGAATTCCTTGCATTAGTGCAGCATTAGATCAACTTGGCTCCCTAACAGTTGATTCTGCTGAATCCCCCCTGCTGTTGTACCTTTTTTTTTTTTTTTTTTCCCCTTTTTCTTAAGTCTCCTTAAATTCTACCTGATAACACTTCATCTCTCACATGTGTTGGATTACCAGTTTTATCGTCTTGATTATTCTTGACTAAATCTTAATTTTTTTAAGACTATGCTATTTTATTTTTTTTTCCTGTTTTTAAATGGTTTCAGTGAACTGCTTCTTGCTTAGGTCAAAACCTTTGTGCTGGTATGATGAGATTTGTTACAAGCAAAATGAATAAATTTTCTCTTTAAGCATATATCAAATTATATCTAGTGAAAGAATAAACATAAAAAAGCACCTGTTAAAAGACCCCCCCCCAACCATTCTACTTTGGAAAAAATCAATGTTCTATATAAGAAACTGTTTGCTTTTATTCACTTTTTTTGTTGTATTATTAAATTCTTGAATCTTTCTTTCAATATCATCTTTATCAGGTAACTTAATGATTATTTGATGGGCTATACTTAAAAAGATTTTTTAAGTTGTGTAGTACAAAAACTGAATCTGCTTAACTTTAATCATAGCCCATGCTTATTGAAGTCAGTCTGCTTCAAAAATCTAGAATAGTTACATCATAGTAATGTTTGTCAATGGTATGATTTGAACCTTGGCTCTCATGATCATTAGTTCAATGCAGTGTGAACAGAATAATTCTACTATAGTACAAAAACTAGCATAATACCTAAATACTTCAAAGTTGTGATTTTTTTTTTTTTTTTTTTTTTTTTAAATTCATGTCTAAACATTGAATGGTTTAAGGTTGAATCCAATGTGCTAGCTTAGAGATACGTAATTCGGTTTATGCACACGAGAGAGGAGATGTTTTTTTTTCTCTCATAATAATGAGTGAAGAGTTATTCTGTTCTCTGAACAAATGGTTATATATTGTGAAAAAGTTGTTCTTGGTTACTTAATCTGTACCAATTGTTGAAGTATTTTTTTTTTTTTTTTTTTTTTACTTGAAGAGGCAAGTAAATTATTTAGATTTATTCTTCCCTCCTTAGGTACCCTATGTGCTTGGGTGATCAGGTCTCTTTTTTTTTTTTGATGATTAACTTGCCAGAAGAATTCTCAAAGTGCTTTCTGCAGTAGACTGGTTGCCAACCAGAACTCTTTCCTATTTACTTCATAGTTAGGGAGAGAAGAGATGGATTCATACCTTTTTTTTCCCCGCCAAGGGTATTTTCACATTAGTGAATATAACAACCCCAACTGGAATTAAAACTTTGTTCTCTGATTTCTCATCCATGCCATTATCTATCACACCACCTGCATTTCCAAGCTTACAGCACCTGATTTTCTCAAATTGTTACCCACCTATGTATTGACCAAGCTTAACATTGATTAACTTTGCTGGTTGAATGAGAACTTGTGTTTTATTGTGATATGGGTATAAGTTAGGTTTATAAATTATTAAAAAGATCATGACATGGAATTCTGAAATTGACCATTGGTTTTCTTATTAAAGTTGTAAACATTTCTATCTTGACTTATATTTGCTCAAGAATGGTACTGAATATAGTTTATTGTTTTCAAATTAGACAGAAAATTAGAATTCCTTTCACATCAACAAAAAGCATCCAGGTGAAGTACTTGAATTTGGGAATAAAGTCAAAGCGACAAAGGTTTTGTATATTCGCCTCCTAATCAGGTTCTTCTATGTGCATGTATGTGTCACAAACCTGAAATAAGAACAGTTAGATATTGTATTGTAAATAAGAGTATGGGCTACATTGTTGTTGTTAGGAGGTAACGAGTTTTGAAATTATTTTATAGGATAGCAAATTATGGCTCTCCTTTTTTCTTTTTTTTATACTTCTGTAAACAGTAATATTTGAACCCTTTCCTTAAGTGAGAGTGATCAGCATATATATATATATATATATATATATATTGTTAAATATAACAGACAACAAATGACTATTATGTTTGATCATGAGCCAATCTAAGCTTTGTATAGTGACTTTAGTTTCAGGAGAAAATAAAGACAAAAACTGCTCAACATTTGGATATTTTTTTTATTATGCAGTTCATTGATCTAAGCTTTCAGCTTACATGAACCATCATCAGAGTGGTTATATGGACATTACAACAAAGATGTTCACGTTATGTTTACATAGTTTGCTATGCAACAATATCGGTAGCAGAATAGCAGACGCAGGTTGTAAATTTGTAATGTGGTTCTATGATGTTATACATGACAACCTGAGAGAAATTTTATCAACAGAACCAAATGTTTAAATGCATTGTAATACGTTGTGACTGGTTTGAAATTTAATTTTGTTGAGTGTGGGTTGCTTTGTTTTAATGTAGATGGCCTCCAATATCTTAAGGTTTTTTTTTTTACTGTGCATGTGTGGGTCTTGTCATGTTATCAACTCATATCTGTCTAATATTATGTACATGGCTATGTTTTTCTAAAAAATGTTGTTTAATGGAACTTAGATAAGAAAGGTGACAAGTAAGTCTACGGGAGAGTGTGGTTGTAGTAAAACCAATATTTCTTACATTTGGTTACAATAGTATAAGTTAATAGTATTATGTTTATTTTGATGTACACTATTATGTTTACAATTATTAATATTATCCATTTTGTTAGTGGTATTATTAAGTTTATTGAGATACATTTTAGCTTGTTGATCAATGACATAATTAGGGAATCCATTGTTAACGAGTTTATGTAATTTTTTAAAAAAAATATGGTTTTGAAAGAAGATATCATTTGTGTTCATTGAATTAAGTTTTTTATAACAGCTAACTTATATCATTGGGGCATTCACTATAATAATTAGGAAGACATGAGTTAATGCTAGTGGGTTTTCTATATAGAGAAGTAGTAAATTTATGTGTGCTGGAATCAATAAGTACATCAATGAATGGAATTTTATTACTAATATTGAATTCTAGTGTAAATTTGAGGACGGAGTGACATTCAAATTTGTTTTTGTGTAATTTGATCAATATTTTTAGCTAAAATGAAGATGTCATCTATGTATCTTACATATATAGGGAGTTTATTAGATTCATTAAGTATTTTATTTTCTAAATGTGCCATATAATAATTAGAAAAAAGGGGGCCTAAAGAAGATCCCATCTCAATACCGTCTATTTGAGTATAAATATTGTCTAGAGGTCATGAAAAGGTACTTGAGTGATATATGTTAATATTTTTTTTAAAATAGTGGGTTTAATATTGATGGATGAGAGAGAAGTGTGATTGCATATATTATGGATAATGATGTCAGTCATTTCATGGACAGGTACATTAGTAAATAAATTTTGTACATCCAAAGATGCGATTATTTAGTAGTTTGGTTTTACAACATGAAGAATTTGTACAAATTTATTTGGAATTAATACAATATTTACTTGGGAGGTAGGGACTAATTAATTTGTTAAGGATTTTTGAAAGGTAATATATTGGTGTGCGTGTTTGTGAAATGATAGGTTGGATGAGATGATCTTTTTTTTTTTTTATGGACCTTTACATTTCCATAAAGGTACAAGGTTGATAGTCATCTATAATCTTTTGAAGTTTATAAGATCCTGTTTCAGCATTGTTAGCACTAATAAGTTTATAGATATGGTTTTTAAGTTGGTAGGCGGTATTATTAGTTAACCTTTTAAATTTATTATGATCGTCCAAAATGGCCTGTAAATTTGAGTTGTACTCATGTTTGTTTAAAATAATGAAAGTATTAGTTTTATCAGCTCATCAGATAAAAATACTGTTATTATTTTTTTTTTTTTTTTTTTTTTCCAGTTGTGTGGCTACTTTAAAGGAGTGTTTATAATTCCATTCTGACTTTTATGATGTGTATATGAGGGGGGACCGAAAAGTAACCAAAATTGTGTCATAATTTTATTCATTTATTATGGCATGTTTATATTCTTATTACCTTCAAAGTATTCTTCATTTGAAGCAATGCACCGGTCCAGATGTGTTTTCCACTGTTCAAAGCAGTCCTTGAACTCTTGTGAAGTTATGTTTTTTTAATGACTCCATCGTTTTCTTCTTAACCTCTTCCACATCTACAAAATATTTTCCTTTAAGGACTTTCTTCATTTGGGCAAACAAAAAAAAAATGTTGCAGAGGACAAGATCGGGTGAATAGGGTGGGTGGGGAAGTGGGGTCATGCCATTCTTGGTCAGAAACTGTCTCACACTCAAGGCGGTGTTCCCTGGCGCATTGTCGCAATGGAACCACCACCCTCCACTTTGCCATAGGTCAAGGCGTTTTCATCTCACCTTGTCTCGAAAACGCTTCAGGACTTCCAAGTGAAAAGCCTGGTTAATAGTTTGACCAGGAGGAACAAATTCTTTGTGGAGAATTCCTTTCACATCAAAGAACCAAATCAGCATCGTCTTGACATTGGACTTCACTTGACACTCTTTTTTGGATCGTGGTGATGTTGGATGCTCCCAGTGACTTGATTGCTGCTTCATTTCCGGGTTGTAGCCATAGCACCAGCTTTCGTCACCAGTGTTGACCTTCAAAAAAATAGGTCTGGATCAACTTCCAACTGTTCTTTCAGTTTACAACAAGCATCCTTTCAGCCATGGTAAAAATAGACAAAAAGGTGTGAAGCACTTCAAAACAAATGTGAACCACGGAGCTGTACGTTTTCCCATGATGACACCATTTAGCACACTGATGCCTGAGGGTTGCCTCAAGTGGCATCTAGCGGTGGAAGCCTGAACTACTACGGGCTTTGTCACACAGAAAACGATTCTGGTTACTTTTGCCCAATTATATGATATATATAGGAAAAGTTATCTTAGTCAACATGTTTCATCCTCTGAAAAACAGATCCTGGTGTTGGTGGGAAATCTATAATGAAAGGAAAATGATTCACTGGCCATCACTTGCAGTCCATGTGTGCCTTTTTGCGTATGTGATGTGTGTATGTGTCTGTTATATGTGAGTAACTTATGCTTGTGCCATTTAATGTACAGACATGCAGGTACACAATTTAACTGAATTGAAAATAACTCCCACTCAATCTCGATGTCCTCTATCCTGTTAAAGACAGTTAAAAAAAAAACCAACAGATTTTATTGAAGGTTTCCGAAATTGTTAATGAACAGAATTTTCAAAGACTTTTTTTTATAAATATTTTTTTTTTAATTGAATTAAAATATACATTCTAACATTCTTTCCATTTCATCTGGCAACAACCCCTGGGTAACAGCAAAAGTGTATAAACTGAAATGTGTAACCCTTTGAAGTAATTTTTATGACTCCTTCTGTGTTTAAACTGAATCTGTCTGTCTGTTGTGTGTACATCTGACGCATAATGATTTCTCGCACTTTTTGCCTGTGGAACTCCCTTCCCTATTCCAGTTTCCCTGAGAGCTATAATCTCCAGCTATTCAAATGTAATGTCAATTGACATCTCCAGTTGCCTTGATCTATCCACTACCCTTCTCCTCATCCTTTCTTCTATCACTCCTATCTGATCTTGCTCCAAATTTTCTGTAACCCCTTGCATCCTAGTGGCTTCTCACCTTGCTTGGGGTGAAATGCTTAAAAAAAAAGAAAGTGAATTGAATTTAAAAATATGAGTTGTTTATACAGTGAGTATTTTTATTTTAACTGTTTTCAAATGGACATTTTTTTTAAGTTAAAGACACAAAGAAATCTCACTTAGCTGTTTCATCCAGTTGTTTGTAGAGTAATTATAGTTCAGCTTTCTTTAAACAAGCAATATTTTGAATATTTAAAAAATATTTTAAGTTAATTTGATTTAAAGTTCAAGTTTATTCCAGAAGTTCTATTCCTATTAAATGATACAAACAACCAGTAAAATGTTAAACATGAACTTGTAAATCAGACCAATGGTGATTCAAATTGAAATATTTAACTGAATCATAATAAAATTAACTTTCATTTCAATGGAATGTTAAAATCAACTTCATTGTTTTACAACCTGAACCATCAGTAACCCAGTGGGTCACAGGTAGTCTAGTTTTCTAATAAATGTAGAATTTTAATTCAGATTTTAAATTTGATCATTTTGCTGTCAGTGAAATGACAAGTAATAAACTAATAGAAATAAATTAAGCCTATAAAAAAATGAGTTATCATGAGCTCTTCCTTTTTAAATGTAATTCTGTTCAATGTATGTCTATTCAATACCCATCATGATCTGTGTGCTAAATATACTTTTTCTTTTTATTCAGATTTTCAAGGCCAAGAATGTCCCCCGTTATATCTCGCATTTCACATGATCTTGCTTTTTCCCACCCTAATTCCTCCACTTTTTAATTATCAAAACTACTGATTCTCATCTTGCACTATAAATTCAAATTTTAGTCCAGTAGCCAAATAACATTGGAAAATTCCTCTTTTGAGAGCCACTTGCACATATTGATTGGTTGGTTTGTAGTTCTCTGTAAATGTGTCACACAACAGAAAAATAAATTCACTCCTGGTTTCTTTTATAAATACTGTCCAGTTACTGACAATTTTTACATTTATTAAAAGGTTGTTAATTTTTCAGGTGAATGTTTGTTCTATTGATTTCCAGGTCAGTTTGCTGGTTGAAACGTTTTACTTGTTTACATTAAATCTATTGATTCAAGCCAACTTGAAAGTTTCACTGAAAAATAGTTCTTTTCGGTAGAATTTTTAACTTTCTCTTGAGTTGGTCTTATTCATTATTTTTCCTTGTACAATAAACAATTTTGATATTTAATCAGACTTTATCCTAAACAAAATGGCTGGGAAATGAAAATAAAAAGGTGCTATTAAAAATATCCCAAAATAGATACCAACCCTTCATAGAGCAAGAAATTTTGCATACAATATTTTATCTTAAAAAAAAAAAAAACAAAAAAAAGCAAACTATTTTATTCTATTGATTGTTAAATTTATCAAGCTATATCCTTATTTTTACATACCATTTCATTTCAAGACATAGGTGATCATGGCTCTCCACAACATTTTTTTTCTCCTCTAAGTAATTCTTTATCATCATGCATTGTTTCTGTCTTTGTGTACTTTGTTTTGCCATTTATTACTTGACTACTAAATAGGTTATTTGTTGTTTCTACTACTTCTTTTGTTCTGTACAGCTTAAAATTCTCCAAGCCTTCTTTCATCATTGTCTTCTCCAAATTTTAACTGTTTCCTTTTGATTGTTAGTTTTTGGAGTTTGTATTCCTCTTAAAGGATGTGTGTGTGGCACAAGGTTTATCGGTGAAAAAAGTGGAATCATTGAGCAGAGTTCACTCTGGCCTAGTTTGTTGGATGAATTAAGATTTTATATGCTTACCTATGGGTTAAAAAGTAAGGATAGACATGGCTTTTCAAAACCATGGAGAAGGCAACAGGAAGCCATTCTGCTGTTACTCCCAAAATACCATGGCAATTCACCGATAAAAAAAAAAAAAGAAAAGCTATACAGATCTGTGTTTGCCTACACCCTGAAGTGGCTTGGCTTTAAAAAAAAAAAAAAAGTCTTATTACTCAGATGTTTTGCCCAGGTATTGCTAGCATTTGTCAGTAGAAGCACATGTCTGTTGCTTCAAGTCTCTTCTTAGTCTGTGATGAAAATCAAGCTAAATATGATTTCCTAATTTATACTGATTTTTCTGAAAATGAATCTTAGAAGTCTACACTATTTTTAATACTTAAGTCTAATTGAACCATATCTGAATTGTATTGTGTAAGACAAACTTTTTGTAAGTTCTTTCATTGCTGAGAGTGATATTTGTGATTTAGAATGAAAGAATATACCAAATTAAATTCAACATTTGTAGATATTAATATATTCTTTGTTTGAGAAAATTTTCTTATGTGAAAATAAATGCCATTTAGGGCCTAACATGATAAACGTCCATGTCAACAATTTCTGCCTTTTTATGGTTTTCTTTCTGAGATGAAATGTCAAATTGTTGAATTATCAAACAGAGCAGTTATAAAATCTTTGAGGTTTTATCAATCCAAGATTTGTATACTTGAGTAACTTGTAAAATCTTATATCTAACTAAATTGTATCCATATTATGAGGAATAATTATGGACACCTAGTTTTTATTTTTGTTTTTTTACCTAACCAGGTTAGATTTTGTACAACAAAACTTTTGTCTTTAGAATATTAATTTGAATGTGTCAATATAAATTTGACTTTGAATGAATTTTTATTTTAATGCCTACCTTTTATCCTTGATTTGGATTTTGTAATTTTAATGATTTTCGTTTCTTACCAAGCTGATGATCAGAGCAAGTTGGGACTTGTTAACATAATCTACAACAAAGTTGAAAGAAATTCATTTGAATCCCTAACAATAATTTTTATTGACCTCCACTCAATGCTGTATCTCTTAACTTCTTTTATTTTGCTTTCATATTTGGCCATGTTACTCCACATACTTCTCACTATTGCTTCTCCTGTGTGCCATGTCTGTTCAGGATGTTGGTGATCATGACTCTCCACAATTTTCTCTTCTTTGTAGCTCTTAAATTGTCTTTTTGTTATCTCTGCTAAACTTTGTTCCACCATCCATTTACTCAAGCTTGCTAGGCACATTGTATTGTTTTCCTCTGTCCCACTTGCCAACAATTTGTCCTGAGAGTATCAAATTTTCCAAGCCCTCTCTCCTCATGTGCCCTAGAAACTTCAACTATCTCTTCCTGATGTTAAGTATAAGTTTCATTTTTGTTTTCATTTTCTCTAAAAATGTTTGTTGGTATCCTCAGCATCTCTCTTTAGAACCACATTTCTGTTGCTTCGTCTTTGAGTAGATGGTCCAGTATTCACTATTTGGAAATAGGTAGTCAAAAGAATGTAATATTCTGTCAGGATAGCAATATCTGACTGTTTCTTTAGTAATCAAATCGTGATTGTCACAGTTTGGTTGTGAATTTTCAATTGTCCAGTTTTCATCAGATATTGTATCTTGAGATTGTCATCTATTCTGGCCTTTTTGTTTCCATTTTCTCTATAACTTTGTCATTGTTCACATGTTTGGTTCATGGTATTCTCAGCATCCTTCTGTAGTAACATATTTCTGTTCCTTCAAGTATTTTCTTTTGTAAGAAGATTGTCCAGCATTCACTGCCATATAGGAGAACTGAAAAGACCAAAAAGTAAATTACCTTAAATGATAGCGCAGTCAAATTGGTTAAAACCTTACATTATTATGTTCTAATATTCTGTAGAATACTTTTACAAAAGAAAAAAATTAAACTTCTTACTTTTTAAAAAATCTGTATGATTAAAATGGTATCATTATTTTAATGCCTTTATTTTATGATTTCTGTTCAATGTGCACTTGTAGATTCTATTAGAGGATAAAGATTTAATAACTTCTACAAAGTGTAGTCTCAATTGTCAAATCTACATGTACATAGGGTAACCAAAATGCTTGGCTTGCATTATCTAAAAACAACAAAAAAAGTTTCTTTTATTTTATAAAAAATAACTTTTAAAAAGAGCAACATGCTAAGAATGTTGCATATTTTCTTATCTTAAATATTAGAATAAAAAAATCCAATTCTGATAATTTAAAAAACAAAAGAACGTTGTATTATAACATATCAATGAAAATCAGTCTTTTTGAATAAAGTTACATGGTATTTGTAGGGTTTAATTTAAAATAACAAAAAAAAAAAAACTCAATAGAACCAAAGTATTCTTTTCTAAACAGGATCAAAATCCTGTAATGAAAAAGATAATCACTTGAAAATGTTAATTGCTATAAAATGTCTTACAAGATATCTTGTGAATAAATTTTTATAAGACGAATGAATATTTACATTGATCCTTGGAGATGCTAATTTAAATTCATATTTACTTGTTTAATCCTTTTCCAACATATAAAGGGTTGATTTTAAACTTTTTTTTTTTTTGCTTATATCTATAGAGAAAAGACAATATCTTGCCATGCTTCCTACCTTGTTCAGAACTTATAAATATCTTGTCTGAAACATGCTATTGATTACCTGTAGAAACCAAAATGTGAAGACACTATTAAAATGATTAGTTCTGCAACAAGAGTACACTTCCCATTCAGAATATGGGAATGTGTCAAGAACTGGATTCTTTACTTTTCTGTTTGGGTTTTCTTGCTTTTCCTTTTCAGTGCTTTGACCCCAATTGGTACCCCCAGCTTTTACTTCAGCTACAGCCTCTACCAAGGCATCTGTTTCACTTGATTCCTTTCATATTCCTTTGCTATTCTTGATAGCAACTTTTGTCTATCTTTCAGGTGCACCTGTCATTAAGTCTCATAACCTGGATCTATTTTCACTTTCAGCTTATCTTCCCTCCCAACTCTTAGCTTAGTTCTTTTTACAAGCATTTGAAATGTCTAGAGATATTTACCTATCACCCCTAAACTCCTAGTAAGCACATCGATTGCTTGTTTAGAAAATCAAAACTGAGTATTTTCCCAATAAAATATACTGTAAAACTCACTTTAATTTTATATTATATATATATATATATATATATATATATATATATATATATATATATATATTGCTTTTAAATAAAATCTGGAATGATCATTTGATTCCATTTAAGAGCACTCAGGATTTGCAGCCCTTAATATTTACATGGAGAGGAGAAATATTTTGAAAAAAACTTTCAAAAGCCTTCAATTTTTTTTTTATAAATAAAAAGGTTCATAAAATAGAAAAGCTGTCCAAACCCAACAAATAAAATATATTATTCTACCCACTAACTCTATCATAACTACAACTGAAAAGAATTTATCTAAACTCAACATAAAATTTCTCACAACTACATTTAAAACAATCAAAGGCTTAACCAATAAAAATAACAAAACAACCAGCCAAAACTTGAAGGAGGAATTTACTCTATCAACTGCAGAATTGCCATAAAGAATATATTGGAGAAATCTCAAGAAGTTTAAACAAAAGACAATTTGGATTCAAAAGGGAGATTTTTAAAAAGCAACACACAAAACTCATTGGTTGTTCCTTGTAATGAAACTGACTACAATTTTGACTACTTTGATTAAAAGAGAAAATAATTCATGAAGCTGAAAATATCTGCAAAGTGCCTTGATTGCTATTCAGCCACAGTAAATTTGTGTCCAGGCTCTTACAATATATCACTATTCTTAGATTTTCTTTTGTCACAGTGCAGGGTAGTCAGGGGCAAAAATCATGGAGAGAAAAAGAATACAGATGAATTTGGCCAGATTGAAAAAAAATATTCTTTCAAAAATTTTGAAACTACTAACATCTCTTGTTTTGTGTGGATGTGTAGACATGGCAACATCAACAAAGCCTAGTCTGATGAAATACTACTGGATGAAACTCATCACAAAAACTTTGTCATTCTGATTTTTTTAAAATACTGTTTGTTGATATATAAAATTGTGTATTGTTATATCATATATATAGTTTTAAGGTATGCTATATTTATGGCTAAAAGTGCTTAGTATCGGAGATTATTTAAATATAAATGTGGAAACTGAGGTCAACACGAAATGTTAACAGTGTTTCATGCTTTAACTCCATTTTATGACCTGAAGAAAAATAAATATATATCCAGATAAATCAAAGAAGTGAATTAATAGTAAATTGTAGACATAATCTACCATTTAGATTTATTATTGTTCTGTATTAATCTCCTGTTAGTATTATTAACATCTTATATGGATATACTGGTATTTAGTTAGTATTTTTAACATCTTGCATTGGTTGGCTGGTATTATTAACATCTTATAGGGATGCTCTTTATTTAATGGTTTCATATTAATTTGCCAAATAATTCTATACATTTAAATTATTTTCTAGTTACTTAAAGAAGCCTCTTATTTATCAACTACAAAAATTTTATGTAGGAAACTCACAAAGCATAAAACTAGTCGGCAATAGGTTAATTACTACCCTACCCCCTCCACTTTTATTTCTTGGGAAAGTTGATTGTCTGATTTGTATACACTTTACAAAATAACATAACCATCTGTATCAGTCTTTAATGTCTGGGATCTGTTTGCAGACAACTTTCTGTCATGACCTTTCCTAAAAAAATTTTTCTTTTCATTTGGTTTGAATTTAACATAGGTCGTATTTGATTGGTTGATCATGGTAAAGTCCTCAAACCCTTTTTTTTTTTTTTTTTTTTTTTCTAAAAAAAAAGAATTATTTTGCTTTTGAAATTTATCATTCAACTTGCCAGTAATTTACAATTGCCTCAGGAGATGCATTGATATGCATTGAAACAATATCACACTTGTGTAGCGATTTTTTAACATTCTTTTGTTTTAATATCCTAAAATAAATTTATATATAAATATATATAATGTGTGTGTGGTATCTGATGGAAAGTGCTCAATATTTGTGATATAGCTAACATATATATAACTCTCTAGCTGATTATCACTTATGAAAGCCTGTGTGCATTTTCAATCTGTCTGTACTTAGGTTTTACTGATATGTTACCCACTCGTCAAGGGGTTTCATAGTAAAATTCCTGTTATCTTGCCCTCTGACAAATGGATACCATATCTGCACTGTTATGAGTAGGGACTGATAAGTTAAACATTTAATATTATTTATTGCAGTTAATGCCCAATCCCTTGATATTGAGCACTTTACTTTCAAAGATGACTTAGTTTAAAAGTATTATTTACCAGAAACAACTGAATGAACTTGTTTGTGTGTGTTTTTTTTTTTTGTTTTTTTTTATTATATAAATATGCTTGCATATACTCTCTCATACCTTTTTACAAATTTATACTTCAATGTTTAAGAAATAAATCCTTCAAGAAATGTGTTCTTAATGGCAGAAAAATCTCTCTTGATTGAGAGTTTATTGCAGTTGGAACTGAATTTGTCATGCGATAGATCTTTTCTATTTTTGCTGTGGGTTTGATTCAATTTTGTATTTTAATTTTTAGATATATTATAAATGAGATAAAAAAGAATTCCTTTTACTTCTAGTATTCATAGCAATTAGTTGATATAATTAAAAAAGCTGTTTAACTCTGCTAATAACAGCAGATTTTAGAAGCATCCAATTCTTGATGATTACATCTTGATTTATGAAGTCTGCCCAGAGTATATCTAGTCATTCTGAATATTTTGAGTTTTTTACAACACTTAAAAGAGCAAGCCCTCTCCTGTAGGGTCTTGCTAAGTTGTTATATATAATATTCACTCAATACAAAGCCCAGTAGCTGCTCAAGATAGTTTACTGCATGTTGTTGATGTATGAGGGTAAAAGAAAGCATGAAGTGCAATTTATACTATGTAGGAAAGATGAGTTAACCCTAGATTTATAGAGGTTAAGATTGTAGTGATTAGAAAAACATTTTTACTGGGAGTCTGTTCCACAAAGCTGTATTGGCTATAACTTAGTACCTTTCTCTCTCTCTTTCTTTTATTTTTATATATATATATATATATATATATATGAGTAGATAGTCTTTCCTATCACCCAGTCCATACTCCACTGGTTCTCTTGAACAGGGGTAGAGGCTCCTCATCCCTTGTTTCCCATTTAGGAAGGGGTTCTTCATTCCTTTAATTTTCTCAAGCCTTAATAGTGTTGTTGTAAAGAATTTTTTTTTTTTTTGTGTGTGTGTGTGTGTGTGATATGTGTGGATGGTGGCAATGTCTCTTCATACTAAGGGTGCTGGGTTAACCGTTTTCTGGTTCCTGTTCCTGACTGGTAGTTAAGAGCCTGAACTCTTGTGTAACGTCTAGAGAGGCTGCTCTGATCAAGTGTCACATAATATTGGAACTCTTGCAGTGCCATGTGTATGGAAGGGTGTCCCTGCAAGCACCTCCAGTGGGCAATCCTGAGGCCACATGATGTTGCAGTCTGCAACAGTTCCCTTCCCACACGTTTCATTAGAGAACCAACTGCTAATACTATCCTGGGTCTTTCCTTACGAAAATAACAAACTATGACTATAAGCAACAAAAGATAAAAAACTAAACCAGATTGGCGATCCTTTTCAAGAGCAGTGGCCATGTTCATTTTGTCAGCTCTGAAGGATTTGATATTGAAATTGGAGTAAATGATAGTGCCATCAGCATAAATGCCTACTTGGGAACTGATGACATCAAGAAGATCATTGAAGAAGATCAGAAACAGTGTAGAACCAGGAGAGAGCTTTGGGGAAGGGACACCCACATTTGAGTGAAAGAAAATGGAAACTAGAAACTTTCCTACCACCTTCTTCACCTCACATTTTCCACTGATATGAAGTGGAATGACTACATCGATGCAACACCTGCATCTACTGCAAGGAAAGTTGGGTCACCATGCCATGCTAGAAGGTTTTTCTCATCAGAGTTCATCTTGTACATTTAAAAATCTACCATTTGTCTGCATTGAATAATGTTGCCATATCTGGTCTGGTGTTCCTGCTATTCATCTTGAGGTTCTTAACAAAATCCAAAGAAGGATCTGCAATATAATCAATGCTTTTGAACTCTTGATAGACTGCAAAATGAAGACCAAGTATTTCCTGTCCATATATGGCAGTAGTATGTCCATTTTTGGTCTGATCTGGCTCATGTAAAGGTAGAGGATAGAAGGAGGAGTCAGGTACTTACTTACTAGCCACCAATCATCTTTGCAGCACCTTTTTAGTGATTGTATATACAAGTTCCACACTGTCTAGGGTAATCAACTGGTATTATGTAGTTATTTTCTTGGGGCATAGGATTAATAAAAAATTAAAATTATCAGTTTCAACAGATAAGAAAATACCTATTGGGAGTAGTTACTTTGACTAAGCTTGCAGATGATTTCTTTCTTGAAGACTTTTAGATGTCAATGATATGTCTGTTTAATGCAGTGGCTTTGCTTTGTATTAGTCCCAAAGATAGAAAGAATTATTCCTTTGGGGAAAAGAGGGAGTGCTTTGAAATAACAACAACAACAACAACAACAAAGTCTATTGTTGGAACACTGACAAACATTTGTATGAAGATCCTCCCAAACCACTTGCCATTTTAACATGGCATAACTAATTTGGTCATGCTATAAACCTTATCTTTTTATTGCACTGATACTCATAACTGCTTCTTCAATTGAAAAAGCTTTTAAAGTTGTGTTTTTCTTGTAAACTGTTGAAAGCAACTGAATTTGCTAGTGTTTACATTCTCTTTTTTTTCCCCTTGTTTTTGTTAATGACTCACACACAGGTATGAATCTCTTTCAATTCAGGTAAAAGCTGCAAATAAGATGAAAGACCTTTTTATGCTGTTAGCATATTTAATAGCTTCATTCATGTTATTTACTAAGTATGGTTCATGGTCAAATGGAGGAGGGTAGGTTTGTTGCTTTTCTCACCTTACAAATCTGTATAATACTTTAAAAATATTTTATTATTATTATATACCTGAGGTGGAGCACTTAGTTCTTATCTGAATTTAATCTACCAAGCAAACCCTCTGTGGCTTCATATGCAAATTGATATGTCACAACTCTTTATTACTAGTAAGCTTTCAAGAGTAGCATTTTTAAATTTTATTTCTTAACAATTTTCTTAAAATTGTTGCTGTAAGTGAAGTATCAGTCTTGTTTGAAATGATTTGGTTATTTTGAAGTAATGAAATTTATATATATATATATATATATATATATATATATATATATATATATATATATATATATATATATATATATATATATATAAACAAGCTGATAAGATCTTCTACTAATAGCTAGTACCTTAATGTTTGACTGCTGAAAATATTACCAAGATATGTAAAAATGGCATAATGTGATGTTTAATCATCAAATCCAAGTTTACACATCTAATATAACTTTGAATTTTATTTATAACCTTGCAAAGAATCACTTATTTTATGGTTAGAAATCTTTTAAAAAAGCTTATTAAACTTTGTCTTAATAAGTTATGGTTGATACATTTATTGGCTTTGCACAAAGAGTCACTAAAAATGGCCTATTACCAATATTTCTGGATGAGTGTTCAAAATGTCTTCTATCTTTTACACATCTGAGTCCATCCTTTAAATCTACAAATCTATCATTCGTCCTTGAATTGAATACTGTTGCCATATATGGTTTGGTGTCCCTGCTGTTCATCTTGGCAAAATCCTGTCTACAGTCACTTTCTCACAGATGTGCTGTGACTTCCCTCTGTCTTTTCTACAAATATTTTCATGGCAACTGCTCTGATGAGCTCCTTTTACTGGTTCCCCAACTGCATGAATTTAAGCATGCTACTAGGTTGGCATCTCAGTCCCACCCTTTCACTGTTAAAACAGTTAAATATAACCACCTCTTCTACTCCAATAGCTTCTTCTCTCACACTTCCAGGCAGTGGAACTCCCTTCCTCCTGCTTGCTTTCTTGATGGCTATAATCTTTAAATATTCAAATTTAATCTTAATCGACATCTTCTGAAACCTTGATCCTGATCCCCATCCTTCCTTTCATCAAACACCCCTCTTTACTCTTGCTTTCACTCTCTGTAACCCCTTGGATGCTAGTGGCACTCTTGCCTTGCTTGGGGTGAAATGCTTAAAACCAAAAACAAAAACAAAAAAAAACAAACATCATATTGCATATATTTTCTACATCTTTAGCATTCTTATCTTTACACAAGTATTAAAGGATTTAATTTTCTTGGTTCATATTCTGTTGGTTTTCCAACACATGAAATGCAATATGGATGTTTTCTCTCTTATAATCTTCAGCACTTAAAAACAAATCCACTGTGTAGTAGTCTTATCTAAAGCTGAACTCTTGTATATCAAAATCATTGTCTGTAACTGATATATTTTATGGTTTTATTTTATTTCTTGTTACTGTCACTTTTCATTATAAAGAATGAAAATTGTTGTATTTAATAATTGCTATCCATGATATCATTGATTACATGAACATATAATTAAAATATACTGTCAACTCTTTGGTTTTTATGGGTTTATTATCCATGGACTGAAAAATATCCACATTACAGGGGAAATATTCCAGGAAAGCTCCAAAAAGCAAAACCATATTTATGTAGGCAGAGTACTGTTGAGTATATACAAAGTAATCAATATGTAATCAGTATCCACTTGTAGCCATTTGCCATTTTCACAGATCCACAGTTTTCTTTTTCAACACTTTGTTTTATTTGGTTTGTATCTTGTTCATTAATGACTCTGGTTGTATGCAACCTGCATTTCTCACTCATTTTTTTGTTTTTTCTTTTCCTATAAAATTTGCGATGTAAACTTTTATTTTTTTATTTATTTTTACATAAGTACAGACAATTTTAAAATCTAATAATTGATTTTGATAGATTTTAATCTGTTTTTCAGCTAAAAATTTTCATGCAAATTATGATTTTTGTTTGCAGGCAAACATTTTCACAAATTTTTATAAATATCTCCAAATTTGTAGTGTATACAAATTTTATGTTAGAATTTTTTATTTCTCCAATCTTTTTTACTGATGCCAATTTTGATAAAATTTGTGTATACATGTAGTTTCTATTTTTATTTTGTTTTTCCCCACTAAAAGTATTTATACTCATACTGACTGTATAACAACTATTTATATAGTATTTATAGCATTAGTTATAAATAATCTATAAAGAGCTTAAATTATATGGACCTCCATAGGGACTTGGGCATCCACAGACTTTGGTAAAGATAGTTCCTGGAACCAAGGTCTTTGACACTCTCACAGATACTGGGGGATGATTGTAATTACTTGTTTTTGTTTTCTTTTGGATGTTGGGAGAAATTTGTCATTTCTTTTTTAAATTAAAGAAATACTCGTTGAATAATCTAGAGGACATAGCTTCTTTTTTTTTTTCTTTTTTTTTTTTTCTTTTTTAAATTTCTATCTTCAGATTTTATATAAATCAATGTTTTTTTTTATTTTCATGGTGTGAATCAGTCACCTAAAGTTGTTGGTAACAGATTTACACCTGGTATTCTACAACTACTTATTCTTAGTAAAAAGATACAGCAGTTTAAGTTTTTTGTATTCATTTTGTGTTCATCCTCCTTATGTTTATTTTTTAATAAGGGAGAGAGAAATCGCAGTTGTGAAATCAGCAGGGCAACAGTAAAATCAACATTTCCCACCTAATTATTATTATTATTATTATGTATATTTATAGTTGCTGGACAAAAAAAGCAATTGAAAAAAACTGAATGTTGTTCATACTTCTATTTGTCTGGCAAAAATATGCATGTTGTTATTAGATCTTTTAGTAAGCAACACCTTTTAAAGGCCAAAAAAGCTATCATGGAAATTATTCTGTCAACTCTGAAAAGTCGGACTAATATGGTTCTGCTGAACAATATTAGATCAACAGTGGAATACAGTGTGTTGCTGTGTTTGTATATTGTTTAGATAGTTATATTAACGGTCAGTTAACTAACAGTATATCTGAGCTAAGTCAAGATAACAAATGTTGATATTAAGCAGGTTCTTGACAATTTACAAGATTTTGTCACAACTTTTATTTTCACTGTATTTGGCTTGTGTATACTAGATGAAGCTTAGTAAATTATCAATCCTGTTTCTATAAAACCAGTCAAGATACTTCTGGTTTTCAATATTAATAGAGGCTTGAGATTTTAACTGATATATTAAAAAGCATTTTTTGAATAACATGAAATTAGGAATTCTTATAAACTGATGATTGTTCTTATCTCATTATTGGAACTTTAAATTGTTTGGACATTGGAGCCTTCTCTTTATATACTTACTGTTGTTAACACAATGTTTCAGTCAATGTATTTTACACTCATGTACCACCTATAGGGTGGGAAGGAAACCTTTTTCTTCCAGGAGGGGAGAGATCAGCTAAAATGTATTAACAGCACACATACATAACTTTTATATATATATATATATATATATATATATATATATATGAGGCATGGTGGAGTAATGGATTGCGGCTTGGATTGATGGCTATGGGTAAATAGCAGGACAGACTGGGTTCTATAGCTTTGGATGGCAACTGGTCTAGGAGAAGGACAACTCTGGATTCAAAATCTTGCAGAGGGTCGTTTGGGGACCTTGTGGCACATAGTGCAGCAGGTCTCTGTATTCGGCCCTTCAAAAAGTGTGGATGGTCATGCACGAAACCTTCACCACTATAATCAAATCTCATGTGCTGTTGTCGGTTTCCTGGAAACTGATCTGCTTGACCCTCATACGTCGAATTCGACGGGAGAGTTGAGTATATATATATATATATATATATATATATATATATATATATATATATATATATATGTAATCAGTATGGAAATTCCAAAAGGAGTATAAATCTGGAGAGCTCAATGTCAAAAACGGAGCAAATAATTATAATAGTGAAAATGAACATTTAAAATACCATTGTGATATTTATTTCATTAGAATTTAAGATTCAATCCCAATTTTTCAGACTGACTCTTACATCCAAATATCTTATTTGTAAGAGTCCCTCTGAAAAGTTGGGATCAAATCTTCGATTCTAATAAAATAAATATCACAATGGTATTTAAATGTTCAATTTTACTATTATAATAATTATATATATATATATATATATATATATATATATATATATATATATATATATATATATAGGTTCAGTTGTTCAAACTATATTGGTTATGTTAATGATTCTGAAAGTTAGGCAATAATTAGATAAATATAAAAAAGTCTTTCCTGAAGGCAAAATATTGACAAACATCAAAACACTTCTAGAAATACACAATTGGGGAGTGGGTTGTATGTACAAATGCACATAAACTCCTCTCTACACTTTGTGCATATATAAATATCTAAGGACTATTAAATGTTCACTTTTTGTGATCTTAGTATTTAACATCTGAATCTGTGTACACATAACATATGTTAATATACATATGTATCTGTATGTATGTTACAACTACCCACATCCAGTCCTCCACCTCCTAACAGACATGTAAACATTTTGTCCTACATTGCTTATCAACTTACCTATATTCTTTCTTATAAAGGTATGCTTGTATTTGACTAAAATAAAATTGTAATATCTCTTCTCTCTCTGTGTATCTAATATATATATCTCTGACATAGATTTTTTTTTTCTCAGTAAAGTCTTTAATGATGGGTTTCTTAAACTTACTAGCCAATTTTTTATTGTTTTCTCCAGTGCTAATTTTAAACTGAATTATTAAGCCCTACAGGTTCCTATTTTGTACATAATAATTTGGAAATTAAACATTTTGAATTAATTTTTATATATTTGTACATGGAAATTTCACTGCTTACTTGCTGTTCTAAATTTAATTTTTGGTCTATTTGTTTAATAAAACTTATCCATTCTATCACAAATAACTTGTTTAATTATAATTAATAAAATTATTTACAAAAGAATTTTTTCTCTTGATCCTAAAATAAAACTATTTCTAGGGTATATTAAGCTCTGTTACCATGATTCATCAGTGTCCATCTTAACTGTATACTTTGTGATGTACATAAATCTCTATTGTAATCAATGTCATGGTTTAGCCAAGGACATGATTTAATGATACTTGGTCAAATGAAAGTGATACACATTAACTAAACAGTCAGCCAGGAGTAGACACAAAGTGAGAGTGGCCCATTCAAGAAAAAAAAAATTCCCCTAGGAGTTCCGCTTGAGATGTCAAATTGATCGGACTTTTCTTACAAAAAAAAATGTTGAATTGAGAAGTGCAAAACTGTTGGTTTCAATGCTAATTGGGGCTGATTGTGATATAATTCTCCCTCCCCAACTTAAGAGGCAGAAGCATGCTGGCATTTCTTCCTAGCCAATAAAATAGGCTAGTTCTTGTTTTCATTTAACTCGGTCCTGATCTGTCTTGTCATGAAGTCAGAATGCTACATTCATTTATCCAAATTTACTCTTGTATATCAACCCCAAATCTTTGAACTTTTTTCTCCCATATTAATTTTGCTTTGACTAATTTGTGTTAATTTGCTTTGTATATATTGTTTGTTTGCTTAAATTATTTTTTGCCCTGTTTTTTTTTTTTATTACCTATGAACTTTTTCAATTCTGTTTGTTGGGCAGTTCTGCCATTTATTTACATAACCATGGCCACTCACTCTACAAAAACTAGAACTAGTTATATTTTGGTGGTCTTAGCACAAAGATGGCAATTACAACCTTTTGAATATTTAAGAAATTTATTATTTGCTCTCTTGAGATGATGTTTTGAATTAAAATGTTTTACAACTCAGCATTTTTTCTTTTAAAATTCTTAAGTATCAGAACTATTTGAAAAACCTTGTATTTTTATTTCATTAATTTGTAAACATATCAAATGATTCTAAAATGCATGTAATATTAAAAAGGCTGATTTCCTGTAGCCTAAAGGTAGGGCTTTGAAGGTATGTATTTCCTCCCCAGGTAGTTGATTCATTTTATAGCGAGGAAATGTAATTATCTTCTGATGGATGAGCTTTTGCAAATATAACTTCAGATGTAAAATGAAACGTAACTCTGCTGTGGAAAACTTTCTAGGTTTGTGCTGCAAGTGACTAAAAATTAGAGGTTTGCTGACCGTGGGTCAGTTAACATTTCGTTTGATTAATGATATTTAATTTGATATTAGCATTCAGTTGTTATTGTTACTATTCTTGTAATATAACCAATGAAGCTTGAATATCATTGTATTCATGAAATTGAACAAATAGGTAAAAAAAGGAGACATGAACTGCAGTATTTTTGTTTTAGGAGTCAGTTATTGATGTCGCTTAGTGGTATAGAGGAATATTGTTGAACAATCTTAAGCTAATAGAATAAATTTTTATTTTTTAAACTTTACAAGGCTTTTCAAGGCTCGAGAGTCGCTCAGGGTAGAGTAGAGGGCTACTGGATGAGGTATGTAAGAGGAGATAGTAGGAAGTAAAGATTATTAGAAAAAGGATAGATAATGATTACCCCTGGACTTGAAGAGGTTAAGATTGTAGTGATTGTGAAATATGTGAAGTAGTTGATATTAAAGATGTTTGAAAAATATAATTTTTTTTTCTAGTTTTTTAAAATTTCATTTTAAATAGTGATTATTATTGCAAGGAAGTAGTTAGTATGAAATACTTTTTTTTATTTAAACAAGTTTCATACTCATGAAACCATTTTAAAAAAAATGTAAAACTTGATGGCATCAAATTCACTTTACATTTGTTTACTGTGATTATCACCTTTTTATTTGCTTTTTACATTCTTATCCACAGAAGACTAAAAGCTAAAACCTGAAATTCCCTGTGACTGAAGGCTCTTTGAAAGAATTTTTAAACTTGGAGGATTTCTTAAATATTCAATCAGCCAGACTGTTCTTGAATTATTTTTGCTTGAAAGAAAACTTTGGCAATGCACTAATTTCAGTGTTGAGTTTTAGCTGCAATGATAAAATATTAAAGTGAAAATTTCAGACCAAAATCCAGTTAATAATTCTCAGACTATTAATTTACCTTGTGTGTGTTTTAATGTTAAGAACATTAAAATGCACACATGATGATGGGACCTCAACAGACCTGGTGCTCACCAATGATAAACAGTAGCCATATAAAATTAAGGATTTTTTTTTTTTTGCAAGGAATACAGAAGCTGGATTTGTAACTTTGAGAAGTATTCTGCCTCTTTTCCTCTTCCTCCACTTTTTAGTCTGCAGATTGACCCAGCAAGGACAGTAATGTGGAATAACCCAAGCCAATTCATATTTGCAAGCCAATTCTAACAACAGGGTCTTTGGAGATCAGTGGTCTTCCATCTTTGATATATGACCAGCCCAGTGTAGCTGTATGTGTCTGCTATGTCTTTGTCACTATGAACTTTTTAAATTTACATGATGTTCTGAAAGTCAGGTCAACCCCTACCAAAAAGTAATGAGAACACTAGAAGAACAAGTAATACCAGGTAACTAGGTACATGTACTGGATTCTGTTTATTCATTTTCATTGATGATGTCACACATCGAGAAGGTGTGTATGAACACCATAAATTTTGTGGCACAAAATGATGCAGCACCATGTCTTGTGTGATATTTTACGAAGCTGTGCTTTGTTAATTGTTGCAAAGACTCTCCAAACAGCATCCTTCAGCAGATGGGTATTCTGGTATCATTCGTGTGAAACTCTCTCCTTGATGATAACTCTTGGAGCATTGAAATAGAAAATTATATAGGGGTGACAAAACTTCCGGACCACCCTGTAGATTGCATTATAAATTTATTTTGGTGGGGCTGTGTTTCTTGTGCTTTTGCCAAGAAAAGTTTTTAATGTTGTGCTATCACTCATGATGTATGCAAGCAAAGTTCTTTTGTCAGCAGATTTTGGAGATATCAAGGACAGCTTTGTATATCGGTGGTGGTGTTTTTTTTTTTTTTGTTTTTTTTTTTTTAAAGGATCAAAAAAGGGTTTTTCCATATTTAACTAAAATAAGGCTAGATAGTTTCTTGCTTCTCTCTCTCTCTCCCTAATATATAAGCTCAAGACAAAAGATACACACATGCATGTTAAACATTGTTCATATATTGTGTATATTTCTTTTCTGTATTGCTAAGTCACAGAATACTAAATATTTCTCTTTTTTTTATTTCTTTCTAATTGGGTATATTGGAAAAGGATTGGGTAAGAAGAGATACCATTCCTATTCAGAAATTGGACAAACTAAGAAATTATTCAACTTTTTATTTGAGTGCTGAGTGAGGATATAACTAATATGTGGTACTAGTTTGCAATATATGCTGCACACCACATGGGGTCTGCCGCATTTAATCAAAATGTACAAATTTTAATTTCATTAGAGCAAATTTTTTTTAAAACAATACATAGGTTGTTTTTTGTTAAATGGAATTTGTAGCAATTCAGCCAGTCGTTTTATTTTTTATTCATAAAGAAAAAAGTGTGGAATGGATGCTGACAAACAATGCCTAACACCCACAGATTCTATTGTTTGATTGCATGTACAGAGAGAACAAGTAATTTGGTCAAGTCATGCAGGAATTTGGTTGTATCATTGCAAAACAATTTGTTCTGTTGGTTACTTTGAATAAGGCTTCTGATGATTCCTGAAGTAGATAAAAGAATCTTTGTCATTTGTTACAATAGATCTGTATTTGACTATCAGTTTTTAAGTAATTTCATGATGACATTAATGATATGCACGGACACCCTCTCATACCTTGTATATCTACAAGGAAAAACAATTGCACTTTAAGTGAACTTTTTTCTTTTGTTTGGTGTCATGTGCATGTTAAAATGTTTGAATATTCTTTAAATTTTGAAAATGTTTTATTTGACATACCATTTCTCTGAACTAGTTTCAAGGGATTTCTCCCTTACTAAAACAACACTTCAAAATAGTCAAAGATCTTAGGAATCGACAAATATTCTTTATTGATTAAATATTAATTGAATATTGCTTTCTTTAAAATGTCTTTACTTAATTTGCTGCGATGATGTATAAGAAAGCATATATTTATGATCCGTAATATTTCATCAGCATCTCCTTATCAATCCAGGCAAAAACCTATTAGAAAGTTATTTGTACATTTATATATATATATATATATATATATATATATATATATATATATATACACAAAATTTTCTTTTTGTAGTTTTGAAATAACATAGTCCAATAGGAAGATCCAATTTTTTTTTTTTTTTTTTTTTGCACTATTACTTTTACTTTAACATGGTTTAAACATCTGTCTTTGTGTGACTACTGAATTTATTGCAAGTGGCAAGTAAATCATTAATCAATCAATTATAATTTACAAAATGCCGAAACTCTACATAACATGATTAAGTAACAAATTAGCGAAGTAAAATAGAATCCAATCTACTTTTCCATGTAATAATCCCCCACTCTCCGGTGTGGACAGGACCTATGCACTGTACATACATAATATTTTAGAGAATGTATATAATTCCATGTTAGTGGAACGACTTCATCATCATCGCTACTATCTGCAAGTATCTCTAAATAGCCAATAAACTTGGCAATCGTTTTCTTACAAATGAACAAGCTGTGCAATTCCAATGATTTGAAAATAATTATGGCACTTTATGCAGAACCATATAAAGAAGTAAGAAAAAAAAAATCACAGCATCTGATAAATGAATTCATATTCAAAACCAGTGAAACAAAAGAAACACATGATGTTAATTTTATTCAAAATAGACCTGAATATATATTGCTATTAAATATTTTCAGTGACAATAGTGATTTTTTTGTGCAACAGAAAAATAGACATCGGTCACGTTTACTGTCTAGTAGTGACACTAAATGATTGATGTACATATAAATAAAAATTTCAATTTAATTGTATATGAAAATACCTTTGTTTGTTTTTTTTTTTTTTTTTTTTTTTTTTTTTGACATATTAGGGTCAAGCAACACAGTTTGTAAGGAACCGACAGCCAGATTTGATTATAGTGGTGAAGAATTTGTGCAGAATCAACCACTCTTTTTGGAAGAACCAAATACTAAGACCTGGTCCACCATATGCCAGAATGTACCCCTAAAACGACCCTCTGCAGGTTTTGGATTCAGAATTGTCCTTCTCTTAGACTGGTTGTCACCCAAGTCTATAGAACCCTGTCTGTCCTGCTATTTACCCATAGCTGGGGAGGAAAAGAATTTTGCCCTTTCCTAAGGGTATTAGCACATAAGTAAATGTTATGGATTCAACTAGAATTCAAACTCTGCTCTTCGATTCCGCAATCTGAGCTGCTATCCATTACTATACTGTGCCTCATATATATATATATATATATATATATATATATATATATATATATATATAATTAAAAAAAATAATGTATCTATATGTAAAAAAAATCTTCTCAGAATTAATGTGCAGAAAAAGACTATGCACAGAGTAAAAAATACAATAGGAAAACTACAGTTTTAGTTGATGTGTTTCATCCATTATGGACTTTTCCAAGGAAAAAACTAAATGAATTTATTATCTATATAAAAAAAAAAAAAGTCGTTAGATTTCTAAATCTTCTAGTTACTATTATATATTCATTGGGTCTACCGAAAAATTATGTCATTTACTTTTTATGTTTGAAGAATTTTTTATTATATATATCAGCTTACCTTCATTCTTTCTTACAAAGGTATGCTTGTATTTTTAGTTAAAATAAAATTGTAATATATATATATATATATATATATATATATATATATATATATATATATATATATATATATATCATAGATTTTTTTTTCTTTTCTTTTTAAACTCTTGTCTTTAATAATGGGTATCTTTCTTAAATTTACCAGCCAATTTTTTATTGTTTTCTCCAGTTGTTGTAAAACCAACATATGCATTAACATTTTGATCAAAGATGCAATCTCCCAAAGGACATTTAAATTTAAATATGATGTTGGTCTTTTGTAAGACGCGAGTTGACGGAGAACAGTTGTTATGGATGACTGAGTTGGTTGTATTTAATTTAGTATATAATTAATTTTATTTTTTTTACTTGGATCAGCGGAGGATATATTAGTGTTTTTTTTCCTCTTGCTTATAGTTAGAATGCATTTGATTACTGTATAGTAATTAGATACGTTTAGAGCTATTTGATGACTTATGTTCATTTACAAAAACATTGATGACAAAAAGGCTTATGTTTCACAAAACATTTAAAGAAACACTCATGTCCACATTCAGTTTAGACAGATATTAGTCGAAAATACATCCATACTCCATCAAGATAAGCAAAAAATGTAAAAGTTTGGAAGGCCTTTATATAAGAGAATTGCAGCCAAAAATAAAGTCAACTACAAGTATAGCAACAAAGTCTTTGAATGTTTGTAGCAGCAACGTGTTATATAAAAATAATATGAAATTAAAATACTACAATTAAAAAATCACATAAATTACATCCCTTGCATAGTGGTGAAAAAATATTTTGAATTTACAGTTATTCAACCCCTGAAGATGGTCTAAGATGAGATTAAAAGTACTTGGGGAAAATAAAAATTATTTGAAAGAAAATTTTGGAATTTTTCTTGATCAATTTTCTACAGCCAACAAGAAATTGTGGACTTGAACGGATTAAAACTAAAATAGACATAATACGTCTAAATTATTTAACCAAACATGCTTCCATTTCAACTGATCTCCTGATTTTTAAAGTGTGTGTGTATATATATATATATATATTTTTTTTTTTTTTTTTTTTCTTTCTGCTTATACATTATTTTTATAGATACAGATATTTAAGTAAATGCTCAGTTTATAATAAACAGTATGAACTACATTTACTGGCCTGAATGTCCAAGAAATTTCATAGAAAATGTGTTCTCTGAGAGAAATCAAACCTGTATCTTGTCAGATAGCCTGACATACTATAGTATTTACCTATATGACTGTTCTGTGTAGGGTACATGTATTAAATATGGCAAAATTTAGCCAAATCATACATATACACAAGTTCTTATCTCAAATTACTTCCCAGAATATAACCAAATATCTTTTAAGGTTTTTATTATTAACAAAATCAGTTGAGGATTTTGTTGCCAGTATTTTGTTTCTGGGCAATTAAACCAAATGAAAAAAAAAAAAAGAGATAAAAAGGTACGTTTTCACTTGTGATGTAAAAATAAAGCTTTCCTTTTTAAACCAAAAAATGTCAAATATACAAATTAAAGTGATTTTTTTTTTAAACTCTTTGGGATGAACACTTCTGCAAAAAGTCCTAGAATTGACACTGTAAACTGAAAATTATAATCTCCTCAATCTGTAAAAAATATTGATTATATTTTTTCCTTTTTTGACAGTATGATAAAGTTATTCAAAATAATTTCAAACTAAAGTCTAATATTATAGATAATATTGAAGGCAGTTTTATGATTTTAATTTTTGGTATGCCATCCATCTATTGAATTTCATTTTAGTTCGTGTCTTCAGTTATTAAGTAATATATAAATTTTTATTCATTACTATAGCAAAAAATATAATCAAAAAACCTTTGTGCTAAATGTAACCCAGTTTGATGTATATGTGTCATACATATTGAGTATTATACATAGGCAATTGTCTCATAAAAAAAAAAATCAATTTGTAATTATTTTAAGAGCCTAGCTAAATTCTATGGCTTTGCTTGGACAATTTCTTTTTTCTTTAGGTGATAAATCAATTGAAAAATCTAATAAAAAAAAAAAAAAAAATTAAAAAAAAGTTTTGGTGGGAGTAGACAATGTTCTGTTCAACATATATTATTTGATATGAATTGAATAGAAATTATTAATTGATAACATAACTTAGTCCTTGCTCTAGACATATTAGAGGTCAAAATGGCGGTCAGGTTAGAATGAATTGTATACTCTTCAACAAAAGGAAGTATGTTTTTGTGAGGAAGAAAATTTAAATTATTTTTCTCAATGTATCTTTTTATAGTAAATACTTAAACCGGTTTTATGTATAACAAATCTTGTCTTTATTAAGTGATAAGATAACCTCACTTACATTTTATAATCAAATTAGCATAAAAGCTTTTCTTTTGTCAGCATTTGAACTTCTTGGTCTCTACTAGTCAAGGCTGTTTTCAAGACATCAGGTTTTGAATAGAAAAGATTTGCCTCTCAAGGTACCTTATCCTGAATATCAGTGTGCTTCTACTTCAGAACACTTGTATCTAATTTGATTTAAAATTGTTCAAACATTTCAGTTACAAAGATTTGAGCATTAAATTCTAGTTACTTTGACTTTTATTCAAGTAGTTTATTCATTGAAAACAAAACCGTTTTTAGTGGGGGGTTGTTTTTTTTTTTTTTTTCCCTTGACCATATAGTACATTCAAAAAGGATCTCATATATATAAATATGGTATGTAAAAGTTTTATCAAATTTTTTGTCATTAAGAAGACCAAAGGAATTTTTGATTATTAAATTAGATATTTTTTTTTATTTTTAAAGAACCTTCAAAATTTTGGTTAAAAATTATTTTTCTTGCAGCAATGGAATACCATAAATTAGTGTGGGAACTATTAACATCTTTTTGTGAAGAACAACACATTGATTTTGAAATTCTAACAAAAATCATTGATAATCTTATAAATGATAATTTTAAAAAAGCTTTCAGAATTCATTCACAAATCAATGAAATTATTTTAGATGCATTTCTTTTTTAGGAAAGCTTGGTTAATGTTAATTTTTTTTTCTTTCTTCTTTTTTTCTACATGTATGCACAACATACAGATGAAGTGCTGAAATTTTTATCAAGTGAATTTTGTTTTTAAAAATTTGAACATTCACTGCTTAATGACCAGTCAGAATATCATCCCTACTTGTATATCACCAGTTTGTGAAATTTCAAGAAATTCATTTTTGTAGGCCTTAATATTTATATTAATTATAAGCACAGGAACTGAGAGAATTTAAATCTTTTGATTTTTTTTTTTTTTTTTTTTTTTTGAATGAATTTTTACAAGAATTTACTTTTTTTAAAATTTTTATTTATAATTTATAAACTTTATATTCTATATTAATTTGTTGTGATTAGGTGATATTTTTATTAAGTAAAATTATAACCCAAGTAGATTAAATTACGTTACTAGCTTTCTCAAAATCTTCATTTACAGTAAACTTAACAACTGTCAGAATACTTGATAAATCTCTTAGACTATACCAAATAAGATTTCATAGTCAACAACATATTTATCACTTTTTTCTATCTTCTAACTTCCATGGGACCAGAACTGCCCAAAGTATATATACTTCACCAGTATTGTCACTGCCAATCCTACTAGAGTAAATCTCAAAGTAACTAAAGTAAATTGATGCAAATGATTTTCAAAACTTGATCTGGATATTTTGAGTTCATTGACTTTACATCTTATGTTTATTATTCTCATCCCTTGTTTGATTGTTATTGATTTCAACTCCTCTACCTGACCATGAAGCATCCCTCTGCAAACAACTTGTCTGATCATTCATTGCATCTTCTCATAGGGAAGATGCAATGAATGATCAAATGTTTAATTTTATAATATTGATAATCATCTGAAAAATGTTGCTTATTTTCCCTTGTCAATGTTTGAAACAATTATCAAAAATTTGAGTTTTGAGAAAATTCTTTCTAAAAACCCTCAGGATGGCTGTTGCGAAAGAATCGAATGATATTTTTGGAATTATTCAGGTTGTGTAATGAATAGTGGCTCACAATGAGAAATTGGAGAGCTGAGTTTGAATTCCAGTTGGGGGGTCATTATATTCATCTGTGTGCAAATACCTTTGGGAAAGGTATGAAGCTTTCCCCCTCCCCTGCTATGGATTAAATAATAGGACTTGTAGCTTGAAAAAAAAAAAAAAATTATCATTTATTTTTTAAAAATTGTTAATGCAATGTTCACTTGTAGGTGGGAAGAAAAGAATTATAATCCAAATTGTTTTTTGGCTTTAAATAATTCCCAAACGAGGTGGCACACCATAAAAAACAAATCAAACATCTTACATATTAACAAGAAATTATTGAATCCCTTATATATATATGAACTTTGTAAAAGGGTTCTTCCCTTGAAATCATCTGATTGGCATTGTAACAGATTCTGGAAAGTTTGACACAGAAATTCAAAAATGTATAGAAAAAGTGAAAAATGCTTTTAGAAACTAATCAATAGGAAGATAAATCTCCTTAGGAATATGTTGTGCTTAATTACTGTGTAATATATAATCTAATCTATATGGAAATGAATGCTGGACAATCTCCACACAAATGAAGATACTTGATGTGACCAATATAGTCCAGATGAATGCAAAGGAAACTATAGACAGAACATGTAAATAATGAGGAGGTTTTCAGGAAATTAAGAATTTCCAGGAAGTTTGTATTTACACTCAGAACAAAACCGTCGAATTTTCTCTGACACATGAGGAAAGAGGACTTGTAAACAATAACACTCAGAGTAATGGAAGGCAAGAGAAGCAGGAGGAAACAATAACCTACTTAATAAATCTGTTTGAATGGATGACAGAACAGGGACAAAGAGGTTATGCTAAAGAGTTGAGTTACAGTTGAGCAACAAGACAGGAAAACTTTGATTGTGGAGAGCGCTATAATTGCCCATGTTCTAAAGAGAAGAAATTTGTAATCTCATATTTGACTGAAGACATTTAACTAAATTCAGATATTTAATATTATTATTTCTATTTCAGACAAAATCTTTTGTATATTAAACTATTCTGAAGACTATCGTTTGTGTGTTCACTTGCTTTTCATAAAACTCAGTTTTAAATTTCTAATATTTCTTTTTTTTTTCTTTTGTAAAGTTTTCCTAATTCAGTCTCTTTGATTGCAAATCATAAAAATATTTTAGCTTACTTATGTCCCTCAATTGAGAAAAAAAATGTGAATGTGCTAAGTTTCATTTAATTTAAGGTTTCATTGACTATTTTTAGTTGGGACTTCTTTTTTTTCTTTCTTTTTTTTGTTTTAAGTATTTAAAACAAATTCACCTCATCACTCTAACAAATTACTTTTATACATTGACTTTTTTTAATTTTATTTACTAGTATTTTATTTTTTTTAATTGCTTTTTTATCACAACTTTACTTAGGCTGTCAATATATAAAGCAGTGAGTAGATGGTATGGATTCAAATTAAAATAAGTTCTCAGAGATTCCAACATCTTTGTACATAGAAAGCTGGTTCAACAACCCAGTTGAAGTATCACCACTGATTTGCTAAAAACTTTTATTATCGAAATCTTTATTAAAAGTAAAGATCAAAGGATTTTTGATTATTGACTTATATTTTTTCTTTTTATCCTTTTTAGAACATTCAAAATTTTTGTTAAAAATCTTTCTTTCTGTTTTTTTTTTCTTTTTCTTTTGGGGTAGATGGGAAATTCAAAGATTAGGAAATTTTAGCATCTTTTTTTGTGTTGAAAAACACATTAATTTGGAAATTCTTGTGACAAAGAGAAAGAAAAAATCAAATTATCAGATTTTAATGAAACTTTGAAAAGTTATCCAGAAATTAATTTATTTTATATTATTTTATTTATTTTTTTTACATTTGTTACCCACCCCATTTAATTTTATGAAATTTCAAGAAATTAAATTTTTGATCTACTTAATGTTTATATTAATTAAAAGCAGAACTCTATAGAGATTTTTTGTAAAATAATTGATATGATTTTTTTTAATCTTATTGTCATTTCTTACTTTAATGGGTTTCCCAGGTCCATAACTATAAAACTAATGGCAAAAAGAAAAAAAGGAAACTTATTGAATTAAAAAAAAAAATATATTTTGGAAATTAGTAATTTTTAAAAAAAATTTTTCCTATCAAAATTTTCTGTTTTATGTATATAAATAATTTTGCACATCCTCTTTAAGAGCAATTGCCAACTTTCCTTTTAGCCAAAGATTTGAAAATGTAAGCCATTTTAAAAAAAGAAATCTTATTTAGTCAAGATGGACAGTTTGATTTGCATAAAAACTAGTTTCTATATTTGCCCAAAATAATATTGAAACCAGTCTTGTCTTCATGACAAATTCATTAATTGCTATTAATTCTGTATAATTCTTATTATATTTGATGCCTTGAATCCATTATATCAGTGAGAACAAATACTAAATGAAATTAATTTTTTTTTTATATATTCATATAAACATGTTACTTCACAAGTTTACAGGAAACAATCCAAATTTAAGGCTTTATATTAAAAATGTCATATTTAAACAGATTACTGCATTTCTACAAAGTCACCAGGAAAGTATCGCACACGCATTCAAAATTTTATATAGGTGAATAACTTCATGACCCTTTTTTTTAATTTTATCTATTAAATTCATTTGCCCTTCAATGTTATAGTTTCTCAAATATCATTAAGAGCTATTATCAAAAAATAACCTGTGATCAAATATTGATCAGAATCTGACAGAATGAAAAGATAAAGAACAAATAGGAAGTGTTTGTCAATCTGTGTTTCACTTTTATTAAAACTTTATCAGAGATTGAGATATGGAGAAAAAGAAGAAATTCTTGTATTTTTACTTTTGCATTGTTTGACCTTCATTGGTTTATAAGGTTTCATGTGCATTTGACTTGTTAAATAAACATTAATATAATTTGTGGCATTCCAAATTCAAGGAGAGACACTGTGTCCATTTGTAGTTTCAAAAAAGCAACAGATTCTGAGCATAACTGTAAATGGAAAATATTGCTTTATGTATATAAGCATATAATAATTTTAGTCGGTCTATATAAGATTCAGATGATAATTTATATTCGTAAGTGTGTGTGCGTGTGTGTGTCTAGTAGACATTGTTTGTTGGTTTTTCGCATGTTGATTTGGGAATGTTTTTACATACATACTGTTTTGTTTTAGATAAACATACATTAGATTCTTTAAGAATGGATTCAGTAAAGTTTGCTGATGTAATATATTTTTTTTGTGTTTTTTTATAGTTGGTAATAATATTGTTATTAGGAGGATTATGTCTTTTCTTAATTAGGATGGCATTTGTAAAATCATAATTATAGCCATAACTTGAAACTTCAAATGGACACATTGTCTCTCCTTGAATTCAGAACACCACAAATTATATTAACATTTATTTATCAAGTTGAATGTATGTGAAACATGATTAACCAATGAAAATCAAACACAAAAGTAAAATAGTTTTTTTTTTTTTCTCTATATCTCATTCTCTGATGAAGCATTAAAAAAGGTTAAACATGTTAGTGATGTTTTTCTATTCATTTGTCATAACAAAACAGTTATTACTTCCACTAATATTTGGCAAGATACACTTAAGAATATCAAATTTTTTTTTAACTTCTAACTAAACAACTTCCTTTTATTTTCTTGTAGGTTTATTATCCATATTTAAAATAAACATGTTTTTTTATTTCAATTAAATGCTTCTTGCAAACGGATGCATATTGAGGTGAATGTCACGGTTCATTTGTGGCTTATAAATAAAAATGAGTAAGAAATAAAATACCTGAATTTCTAATTCTGCTATTTTCTTGTTCTATTTCAACAATTCCAGATTCCAAAAGTGGACTTGGATTGCTTTATAATGTGCATATATGTGTTTTTTTTTTTTTTTCACAACAAACTTTACAAAGAAAATCAGCAGGTGTGTGAAAAATGCTGTTACTTATTTCTACTTATTTAGTTACATTGTCAAATAGTCACTTCTTACTTTACTTGCTTCTGAGAGAATTTTTTTTTCTTCAAAGGTGATTCTAGTGCAGCATAAACAAACTAAGAACTATAATAATCATCAATAGCTTTTCTACTGAAAAAAAAAAGTAAAGAAAAAATGCTCTACAATTGTTGGAAACTTTTTTTTATTGAAGGAATCTGATGAAAACCTTTTTATTAATAATCAAGGACAGTAACCTAGTGGGTTAAAGTGTTGGTTCATGAATTTGGTGACGTAATAATTGTGGGTTCAATCCCTGGGCCAGTCAGTGTGTACTGACCCTGTGGAAACGGAATGAGCAACAACTGAGCAGTATTAAATAAGAACAAGATGAGATATCCTTAGATATAGACAAAAAAAAAAAAAATGAAAAAGGATTAAACTCATAATTGCTATATTGCCAAATTCATTAGTGAATGCTTTCATTCACTAGGCTATGCAGTGGAAATAGGAAAAGCGAGTAATACAAAATGAGGTATCTATGAAAATGGGCAGCAGAATGAAACCAGTCTCCCTCTTTAGATTAAATGAAGGGTAGAGTTTGAAATTCCGTGAAGATTACCTGAATTAACAAGGTAGAGGCAGGAGGGCACAATGGCTGAAACTTTGTGACAATAACAAAGATGCAGGTAATATTGTGTGTGTAAATAATGATGGTTAAACCATGCAAATTTATACAATAACTTCTAAACTATTGAGAAATTAATTGACACTTTAAAAAAAAAAAATGTGAACAAAAAAAAACTTTTGTAAAACTGAACTTGGTATAAAGATCAAAATCTTGATGTACCAAAATACAAAACTTGTTTATACTATATTACAAATTTTACAAGCTTGATATATAGTGTGTGTGTGAAAATATATAGAAAATAGGAAAGAACTCGTTAGGTAAATAATCCAAAGTTCTTTAGTATTTTTGTTATTATTTTTAAAAAACAGTGCTCGATACAAAAGTAGAGCCTGAATATAATTATTTATTTAAATATATGATTCCTTTGCTACATAAGAGTTCTCATGTTTCAAAACAAGAGCCGAAAACTTCAATATAATTAAATTGAATTAAAGTACCAAGCTCTGTTCCATCTTCAAGTGAAATTTTAGGAATAACTAATTCTTGAAATTTACACATTTTTTATAAGCATATTCATTATTAAAATTACTATGGTAATGGCTAGAGCAATTATTTAAAAAAAGGGGAGTAAGGGTTAATAATTTGTATCCATATCTCAGTTACATTTAAAGAGGTCAAGTCAGGGTAAGGTTGGGGTGTCTAAATTTAAAGCAGAAGATGACATCGTCTAGTCTGGTTAACCGTTAAGTATCTATGGAGATTTATTTATTTTTTTATTTTATTTTCTTTCCTGAAAGGGTTTTGTGTATATAAAACTGCCATAATTAGCTAACATTTGTTTATTTGATGACTTCATAAAGGTTTTTTTTTTTTTTTTAAAATATATATATGATTGGGTAGGGCTTTCAAACTTTTTATTTAGACTATGGAGTTTAAAATTGTTTGTTTTATATGCTAATTATTTAATGCGAAAATTTAATGTTGGCAAAAAACTGTTAACTCGTGTCTATTGTTTAAAAAATTTTCATTATTTAAAAACTTGATAATGTGTAGTTTTTCATGTAGGCATAAAGGGCATGGGTCATCCCAAGTTTTACAAGTTCTAGTTTTGTATATAATTTTCCATTTTTTACTTTTGGTGTTTTATTCATTTCCTTCAAATGCCAAAAATATTTAGATAGAGATGTCTGATTTCTTTTCTTTTATTAATATTGTTGAAGGAGCTTTTATGCTGCCTCCACCTGGTTTTAAATTCATTCTTCATAGACCCAATGTATCTCATATTAGTGTTAGGACTCTCAATGGATGAGAGAGTACATTGGTATACCACAGATTTTACGCAGCATATATTTTCCAATGGGCAGTCTTCAGGGTTTCTACAATCACATAATTTTTCACTATTTTTGTCTAACTTAAGTTTAGGGTTTTTATTAATACTATTCTGGCATGGGGGTTTATTCACGATTTTATTAGTGCTTTTTTTTTTTTTTTTTTTGTATAATACTTTCTAGATTTTCAATGCAACTGTAACTTTATTTTAGGGTGTTTTTATTAAAGATTTTACCAAGTCTGCTATTTGTAGGAAAGTATTTTTCAATTAAGGCTAGGAATTTATGTCCTAGATTAATACTAACCATTTGGTTGAACGGAGGGGTATGCCAAATGATTTTTCTTTTCCTGTTTTTCTTCTGGTTAGTACAATTGTTTCTATAATTGAAGTTAGCATTTTTGTATCCGCTATTTTTTAGGGCTGGGTTATAAAAATTACTGTGTTGTTGGAATATTTCTTTATTAGCGGAGTTAATGTTGATCCTTTTCTCTATTGATGAGGGTATATGCTTAATTATGGATCTAGCTGTTACCATAGTAATTTTAATTTTAATAATGAATATGTTTATAAAAAATGCATAAATTTCAAGAATAAGTTATTCCTAAAATTTCGCTTGAAGATGGAACAGAGCTTGGTACTTTAATTCGCTTGAAGTTTTCAGTTCTTGTTTTGAAACGTGAACTCTTATGTAGCGAAGGAATCATATTTTTAAATAATTACACACACACACACACACACACACACACACACATATATATATATATATATATATATATATATTGCTTACAAAAAATCTGTAAATAAGTCCCTAATAAATTTATTTTAGTTTTGGCTCCTTAATTAAATACCCCCTCCTCCCCCACAGACACACCTTTTACAGTTTTGCCATTTTCATTATTGTCACTCCAAGAAATCATTCTGGAGAAGTGTTGGACAAAAAATGTTCCTTTTTATAAGTATGCATTCAGTCGAAGCCATATTTATTTTCTGCGGTACCAAATTTTTGTTATACACACACACACACATTTATAAATATACACACACAAACATTTATAAATATACACACACAAACATTTATAAATATATACACACAAACATTTATAAATACAAACACACACACACATTTACAAACACACACATACACACACATTTATAAATACACACACACACACATTTATAAATACACACACACACACACACACACATTTATAAATACACACACACATTTATAAATACATACACACACACACACACATTTATAAATACAAACACACACACACACACACACACACACACATTTATAAATACAACCACACACACACACATTTATAAATACAACCACACACACACACACATTTATAAATACAACCACACACACACACACATTTATAAATACAACCACACACACACACAAATACAACCACACACACACACACATTTATAAATACAACAACGCACACACACACACTTATAAATACAAACACACACTTATAAATACAAACACACACACACACTTATAAATACAAACACACACACACACACTTATAAATACAAACACACACACACACACTTATAAATACACACACACACACACACACCCCATAAATACAACACACACACACACACACACTTATAAATACAAACACACACACACACACTTATAAATACAAACACACACACACACTTATAAATACACACACACACTTATAAATACACACACACACACACACACACTTATAAATACACACACACACTTATAAATACACACACACACTTATAAATACAAACACACACACACACACTTATAAATACAAACACACACACACACTTATAAATACAAATATACACACATACACACACATTTTATAAATACAAATATACACACATACACACACATTTTATAAATACAAATATACACACACACACACATTTATAAATACAAATATACACACATACACACACATTTTATAAATACAAACACACACACACACTTATAAATACAAATATACACACATACACACACATTTTATAAATACAAATATACACACATACACACACATTTTATAAATACAAATATACACACATACACACACATTTTATAAATACAAATATACACACATACACACACATTTTATAAATACAAATATACACACATACACACACATTTTATAAATACAAATATACACACATACACACACATTTTATAAATACAAATATACACACATACACACACATTTTATAAATACATACACACAAAAAAAAAGTTTTAGAGAGTGATGATCACTGTCCTTTAGAGAAACTGAACATAAATATCTGATTTATTTATTTAGCTTTAATTTCTTTGTGTCTAAAATCTAAGTGATTATGGATTTCTCTGAAATTGTTCCTTATCAATCAACTGACTAAAAGATATCACATGATAATAGTGTAATGGGAGATTTTATTTATTTGTAATGACTCCTATTTCACCAAAAACTGACCTTATTCATTTGTAAAATTTTAAAAATATCTATAACGAGGCGTATTATGTAATGGAGTGAATTGATGCATTAGTCTCTTATTTAATCCTTGTTTTGTGAAAGAACCATCTGTTTAGAATTTGACTCCAAGAATGTAAATGAGAAGTGAAATAATGGTGTTTCTATTAACAGCCAATTTCTAACTAGACTCTAGGAATGCCAAAGGTCTTTGAGGGTTGTTTTTGCACGCAACCAGCACAGCTGTTATACCACCTGCAGTATTGCATGTGTGTCCTCTTGCTTATAGAAGTTCCTCAAGGATTAATGAGCATTTGTTTGTAGTATTCTGATGCTACAAAATGTACACATGGCATATCATTTCTAGTGTTTATTTGTTGATCATATCTTTTTAACTTTGTTTGTCTCGGTCTTGCACACTATTTTTGTAGATGTTTGCATTATGTGGTAAAATAAAACGGAAATTGGAATGTGTATACATTTCTCACTTTTGTATTTTTTGGCTTGGCTAAAGCCAAGACACTGAAAAAATAAACTTTGATAGGAGCACTTTGCATGCATTACACGCTAAATGTAGCATATGTTTTGTTTCTTGGATATTATCTTTTTGGAAATCCATGTATTGCTTGGAATTCATTTGTTGTCCAATGTATAAAAGATTTTCTAGAATCTTATTTTTTTAGTAAATGTTTTTCTTTGTAGGTTTTTCTTCTTTTTAGCCATCAATTTTTATTTCATGTTGTGTTTTTTGTGAAAACAATCTTTTTGGGGACAAGAAAGTTTTTTTTTTTTTTTTAAATATCCAATTTAATAAATTGGTTAAATAAGCATTTTAATCATTTTTCTGTAGTTTAAAGAACAATATACAAATGGTTTAATATATATTTTCATATGTAAAATCATTTTGCTCTAAGAGAGATCACCTTTGCACGAGTGACACCAAGTGGCAGTGTCTTTGACCGTAGTGTCTTGCTTGAAGATGTTTAAGAAAATGAAAATACTAACTCCTGAACTAGAACTCTAATTGGAAAAAATGTTTTTAAAGAATCACATATAAAAACTTGACTTAAATTATCAACTTTATATATGCTGTCATCTTTGACTGCATATCTTGGCTACCTTTTAGGTACTCTGTCCCTTAAGGACATGGGCAATCATGGCTCTCTACAACTTTCTGTCCTTTGTAGCTTTTAATAAAGTTTGTCTTTTTGCTAATCGCTGTTCTGCTAACCATTTATATAAGCTTATTATGTAGGTATTCTCTGTAACCCTTGCCTTCAACCTGTCCTGTGAGTTTCAAATTCTCCAAGCCCTCTTTCTGCATTATGTGCCCTAGAAATTTGAATGGTCTTTTTCATTCTAAGTATAAGAGCATTTTTTATTTCCATTTTCCCTAAAACTCCCTTGTTTCTTATATGTTCAGTCCATGACAGTTTCAGCAACCTTCTATAGAACTATGTATCTGTTGCTTTGAGTTTCTTCTGTGAGATTATCCAGCATTCACTGCCATATAGGACTAATATTACATAGCAGTTCAGTACTATTTTCTTTGTTTATAACTAACTTTTTCCTTCCTTTTTCTCTGACTCTTGGTCAGTTATAAGGCAATGCCTAGTAATGATTTTAGATTCAACTTGGTCAGTCATCTATGAACCAAGTCCAGGCTTAATCTTAATTAACATTGAAAGCAATATTGGTTTCATTAAATTTTTACAATTTTTCAGTCTTGCTCATTAATTCAATAAATTTGATGGCATTTGTTTGAAGCTGATTTAGTTGTGTATGGAAGCATTTAAAAAAAGATTTACATAAACACAAAGGTACTTTGAATCTTGATTGAACTAACAATATATAATAAGCTTATAGATTTAAAATCACTTTATCAGAGCAGATTAGTCTCAAAGTGATTTAACTGAAAAATCTGACATGACTGAAAAAACGTTATAATGAAGTCTTAAATGTTTCAGGTATTTAATAAAGATACAAATTAAAAAAAATAAAAATAAAACAATCTTATTTTATTTTTTATGTTTAAGTAACTGAAAATTAAATTCTCTTGTAAGTTTGTAGAACACTAAACTTAAATAACAAATCCGTTTTTTATTTATTTTTTTTGCCTTTTATCTTTCAAAGAACAGTATTTGTTTTAATCCAAAATTGATGACTTAAATTGCTCTAAATAAATGATTCTTGCTTCCTATAATTTCAAAGGAATCTGGACCACCTGAGGATTAAGTTAAAAAAAATATTTAATCTCCTTTTAAATCTACTATGTACAAATAGTACATGAAACAAAAGATGACTGAAGGAGAGATGTTGAGAAATATTTTTCTGATCTGAATTACTGTATTCTTTCTGTTTGGATGAAAGCAAGAATATTTTACCTTCCTCATTATTCCTCATTGAATTTGCAAGAATAGATGTGATAAGTGAATCAATTGTCACATCTCCCACAAGTGAGAAGAACCTATTATAATTATTAAGGACCGCATCCTGTTGGTACTAAGCACTTCAAACAGAAGTTCCTTCCATGCAACTCTTTTGAGTTCAGTATATTGCTTGTCTGCTAGACTTAAACATCCCCATTACCACAATCTCACACTTGTTTTCCTTCTCTCATATTCCAGAAGTTTAGATTTTTGCCAAACTCTCGAAGAAAAAAAAACTGTCACCTTTGCTTTAGAAACTTTTTTTTTTTTTTTTAAATATGTTCTTGAAAGAAAAAATGTTTTTAAACAATAGTTTGTCTTAATTTATCTCCCTCTTCCCACATTTCTATTTTTATCATATATTACTAAATTATGATATTAAAATATCTTTTTTTCCTTTTATCCCTTACTCAGTAGGAAATTTTTTTTTTTTTTTTTTAAATTAATAAATACTAGAAACTTTTGAACATTCTAGTATTTTTAAAGAACTTAAAATTATTAAAAACCTGAAAATCTCTCTATATAATTGTTAATTGATTCAGTTTTCCTCAAATTCTCAAAAATATCTGATATCATTGCTGCTGATTGGATCAAAGGACCTTACTGTATTCATTCTGAGTTGGATTTTTTTTCTCCTGATAATCATCAGTATTGAATGTTAACAGTTCTTCTGATTATCTAGATTTTGGGAGATGCACCTATGCATTGTTGTATCATCTCTGCATAGATATTCACTGAAGTGCCAAATTTTTCAATTTGGCTAAATATGAAGCCAGCTGCCTTTTCTTTAAAAAAATTAGCAATTTTTAGATCTACCTATTTAATTTTTCTTGGATGAAATAAATCCGACAAGACCTCTGGTCATTAATTTTCCCTTTTGAAGAATACAGGAAGAAACCTCAGAAATTAATGAACTTTGTCACCTTTTTTTTTTTTTTCTTTTTTCTTTTTTTTTACAATTCTTGTTGCAGACAAAACCTTGCATCATTAATATGATTATTAATGTCGAGAAAAATCCCCAAACCAGGATTATACTGTGCACATTAAATTGAAGTTTGGAAGAAGAATTAGTGTTTCTGGTTTTAAAGAATTTTCCCAAGAAATTGTAAATTTTACTCTTTGTTTTCTAAATCTTAAATATCTTTGAGTTCTTTTCTGATTTTATAAAATATTTATAACTTTTATATGGGGGTGGGCAATCCTGTTAGCTAAAGGTTAATTAATGGTGATAATTTGCTACATAAAGAATAAATTAAAAAAAATTGATGCATATATGTTGATTGGAATCTGCACTTTTTAATTCAGGGGTTAAATATATAAGTTGGACAGTTAATTTATTGTTGCTGGTATTAAAATTGTATTCATTTCAACACTATATTACTATCCCTTTCTGACATAATAAGTAGACCTTAATGTGATCAGAAGGTATGACTAGTACATATTGTGTGCATCTATTCTCTCAACTCAATTTAATGTCTCTTAAATCTTTTACTTTCACCTTTGTGCCAGGATCTTGGCAAATCGATAATTTCTTCTAAAAAGTTTACACTGGATTTCTTATTTTTTTAAATTGAATTTTACAGGCAGTTCTAAATAATATTAAATTCCGATGAATTTCATTTTATCAGAGAAATAATAAAAAAAAAATTTTTTTTTTCTTAGCTATCATTGAAGAACTATGAAAAGAAACTTGTGTTAAAATCGTATAAATAGGTCACCCTTCTTCTGTTCTTATGTTATTTCTATTTTATATTAAGTGTAAATGAAAGAAAACTAGCAACAAGCATTTAATGAGTGTCTTAGGCTCTTTTTACTTTTCAAGTTGTCAATATAAAACCAATTCATTTTCTTTGTGGTTGACAATAAAATGTACAACTCAGAAGTGGTGAGAATTTATATTCCTTGAATTTTTTTCTTTTATTTCATAGCTTTTCTGCTTAAAATTTGAGTGTAGTATATTTATGTATTTTACACTTTATATACAAATTTTCTTTTCTTCTTCTTTTCGTATTTTTTTTCTTCTTCTTTTCGTATTTTTTTTTCTTCTTCACAACTGAAAATACAATTGTTGCATGATAAAGTTTTTTTTGTTTTTTTTTGTCCAAAATTATCAACTTCAACATTTCCGTTTTCAATATTTCTCTACTGTTTCATTGTGGGATGATTTATTTTGAAATAAAACCCTTACTTTCATTTTGTTGTCTTTGCCCGATGGAGTGGATCATGCAATTTAAGCTGCTTGGCAACCTGAAGAAAGTGACTTGGATTTAATACAAATGGTATTTTGTTTACATGTGCCTGTCACTCCCCCTGGAGTTGCTTTTACTTCATTGTTGTTGTAGGCTAGTGATGGTGAGGGCTGTTAGGTATAGGGAATAAGTACACACTATTTATCTAAGTTAGAGCATAAACAACTGTGGTTTATTCTGGCATCAATACATTACATAAAAATTCAATTTGTTTTTCATAACCAGAATTCCATGCATATCTTAGCTTGTTATCATTGAACAGTTTTCTTGTATACACCTGCACAAGCAAATATTTTTATTGCTCCCCCCCCTCTTTCTTTTTAGTCCTTTTTTTTCTCAGTCCTTTTTTTTCTCCTTCTCTCAGGAGACCAAGATTCAAAATACTAAATTAAAGGGCATTTTTGATGAAGTCTATTCATGGGGGTAGGTGAGATTCCTGTGCCTGTGTATTTTCCTATCAGTGGTTGGTATTCAAGATTTCAAATACCAATTCCACACCCCCACACTTCTCAAAAGTTTTACCTCTTTGGATTTGTGAAAGGCTTTCTTAATCCCAATGTCATCATGTATGACATTTCATGGTAAATATTTCACATTTACTAATTTAAAGTGAATATTTTAATGAAAAATATCTACATATCTGAGGTGCTGCTGAAAAGTTCTTGGTCTGGCCGATTTCTCAAAATCAGTATTTCAATGACCAGACTGATTTTAAAAAGTAGGTCAGGTGGGAGATTAGTTCCAAGATATCCTCTCCCACCCCTAATACTCACCTCCCAGTATATAAAATGCTTCTTTATTTGCATATAACTTGTACTTTAGTTTATATCTACATTACCTAGTATTAGATAGAAGTAAATAGCTGGTAGACTGCAGGTATTAACTGATAATTTGGCCAGGAAATTAATACCTGAAGAGGAGGTTGGAAACAAATTCATAGAAAAGTAAATTTTTTATTGTCAAAAACTGTGCTATTAAAAATTCTTATACATTTTGAACTGTCTATAGAAATGAAGATTTGCTGAAAGTAACAATATGAAAAGTTGTTTAACACTAAAAAAAAAAAAATGTTAAATTTTTAGTCAAGAAACTAATCAAATATAGTATTTTTAAAATAAGAGAAAAAACATTCTAAATTTCAGGATATATTAACAAGTCTTTGGAAAAACAAAAAAAATGAACGATCAGAAATTTTCTTATTTGTTAGATTTTTGTTTTAGCTGCTGTCTAACCTTTTATTAAGTATATGAGATTTATTCATCTGTAATAAATCTTGATCTGGAGAAGTGAATGAGTTGTCTGCCTTGAGTGGTGTTCATGCATATAGGATATTATCATTTGAGAGCTTGCTGATAGCTTACAAGCAAAGTTCTTGCAATGAATGGTATGACTTTTTGGAATGTTCCAGTGCAGCTATTGATTAATGAAACTGTATTTCACGCTGGTGTCAACCATGTCTCTGTTTTCATATTAATTTGGTTGGTTGATATTTTGAAAAAAGTTGACTGCTGTATGCTTTAATAAAATTGGTAGATAAGAATAATGAAAGTGTACATAGTTACAATGAATCTCATCTTGTAATCTAGAATTGTTTTGTTCTTAGAATGACTCTTCACAGAATTTTGAAAGCTGAATATACTCACTCACTTGTGTTAATTCATTATCCTTTGAGTGTTTTATCATATTGCTCTCGGGGTGTCTAATAGATGGTGGGATGGGGGCATTCCTTTTTTAAAAGGATATTTTCTGACCACCCCCTCAACCTATGAGCTTGTTAAAAACCACTCTGTTTACCAATTTTGTACTTGTTGATCCTTTAAATGATTTTTTTTTTTTACCCCACCCTATTTAAGAGCTGTCATTCCATTTATTACATATTGAGAAAAATCTCTCCCCCACCCCCCAGCCAAAAAAAAAAAAAAAAAAAATTAAGAACCCTCTATTCCTGTTGGCACCTAAGAATAAATATTGTTTGGATATTTGAATTCCTCTTTCATATTCTTGCTGCTGTTAACACAACATTCAACCATTCCATTTTTCAGGCTTCATTTCTAAATAATGGAATATCCCAAACCTGTTAACAGCAGCATGTATATAAGTTGAATTGTTCAAACAATATTGTGAATGTTAATCACTCTTATATTAATAAGACATTAATGTCAATGTGTAAAGTTACAAGAGCAGGTATAGTTGAGGTTTGGTAATCTATACTGGGTGGCTGATTTCCCTTTGCAAATGTTCTGAAAAGCCAATTACAAAATACCAACTTTAGAGTTAAGAAAAAGATGCAAAGAATCTTTTGAAGATGAAGAAAAATGATGTTGAAGATTTTTTAATCTGAATGTTTTGTAATTTATTATTTTCTATTATTTGTCAGTTTTATTAAAACTCAGTGTGGTTTCCATTCATGAGTGGACAGATATTTTTATTTAAGTTGAAAAAAAAAATGTTTGTATGAATTTAATATTTTAATTTCTAGCTACAAGAAAAAGAGGTTTTCTCAAGAAAACAAACAAAACAAAATTTGTTTACAATATTTATCAAAGAATTAATTTATTTTCACATTATTCGGACTATTGTCCTCCTCTTTGTCGCCATATTTATTACAATGTTTCGGCCTTCTTCAGGTGGTTGGAATGTCGAACTGAACCCTTTATTTCAGGGTAGACTGTTCTAGTTCCATGTTTAATGGATGTCAGTTAGCAGTTATCTTCCTTAACTGGGTATTGAACTCGCACTCTTTGTGTCTTGTCGCTAGATCTAACCAACACCTTTATCCACTGTGCCATGTGTCCTTGAGGACATCTGTGTATGAATTTCTGGGTATTATAAACCTAATGTCTCGCCATCATTTTTTACCAGTGCTCATATTGCAATTTTTGCTGTTACCATTTCATGTTTTTACCAGAGGTCATATTGCAATTTTTTTGTTATTATTGCTTTTCTCTGGCACTTCTTATTACTAGTTCCCATATTGTATTCATTTCTATGCTTGATTGGATAAGGAGATTTTTGTGGCCTAGCATATGTGCTGAATCCTTAAGTTTAGTTTATTTTATTAAATCTCTTTCAAAACAAAAATTTGACTTTTTTTTTTTTAAATTAAATCCTGTTGGAAGGCTTAATTCATCATTGTGTTGTATTTGTGTAATTTTTAATTTTCATGGATTTTTGATAAGTATTTAAGTCCTTATAGGCAAAGTGATGTGAGTTCTGTTATCCAGGAAAGAAAAAAGGCCTTAACATCAGAGTAACAGTACAAAATGAACTGTACTGTTCAGATCATGGCCTACAAGAGGATGTTGAAAACTACTTGCTCAGCTTGCTTCCCAAAATCAATCAAAACATCAGGTTTTGTCCCTCTGGGTTTCTTAGTTGATAACTTTTCAGCACCTCCTCCTACATTCCAACATCCATCTGGCTTTAGGATGTAGACTTTACCTCATCAGCAGCACCCTGGTTGACATATGCTGCTTGGGTTGTCTTGAGATTTTAATAAGATTTGCTCTAAACTCAGAAGCTTAGATGCCTCTCTGATCATTAATAAGTTCCGGATGCTTTCCTCTCTTTGCCTTATGGCCATCTTCTGCCTTTTTGCTTTTGGCCAAAGTTTTGTCTTTTTTATCCCTTTTCTTTAACATCTTTGCCAATTTGTACATGTTGCTTATTGCCAAGTAATTGATGGTATGAAATATTTTATCTGAATGAAGATACTTTCACCAGTTTTCTGCAAATATTTTGGAATTTTTCATTCAATTTATTGGTTCTACTTGGAACTTTCATAATTCACTTCTATAAAGTCATCCTACTATTGAAGTCAGTGTTCCTGTAATATTTCTTTCTGATTTCTAATAGGTGTGCTACCAGACACAATTGATCTCTTGGCTCTTGTCCAGTTATCTCTAAAGACCATTCTGATTATCTTGGGGAATATCTTCTATTTTTAAAATCAAATATCTGATTTTTCTCTAATTCAGAAATTTCTGATTGTCTTATTTTTACAATTATTCCCAACCATTATTTTTATTCTTTGCTTTCCTTGAAGCAAATTATGCTGAATGAGTAGTGGAGATAAATCTTATTATTTTCTAATCTTGGTCAATAATCTTTCTGCTATTGTGAGTTTCATCCAAGTATCTTTGGAAGAAGTATCTGAAATAAATGATAGAATAAATGAGAAGCCTAACTAATTATGACAATAAACATTGGTAAAGGCAAGAACCATGAAAGATGCGTTTCTGATGGCGGGGCTTCTCATCTGAAACTGATACTTTGCATTATTCTAGTTTAATCTTTGAAAAATGACTTAACTCAAAAGATTATTTAAAAATGGTTAAAGTCCAAAAAAGAAAAAAAAATAATAGGTGTCATAATGAAAGTAGAATCCCCAAATAACTTAAAGGCATATTTCTTGGCAGAGTTTGCAGCAAAATAAATAAAAGCCTAAAAAATGTTCATCTTTGTTTTTGTTGACTCTGCAAGACTTTAACAAGCTTGAGACAGACTTGAATTACTAGTTGGCAGGCAGCATGGCTGCTACTACTTGATTTGTTAATACTATGCCTCCAACTATGTGTGTCTGGCATGAAAAACCACAAACCCCATACAAAGTGTTCAAAAAAAAAAAAAAAATGGTACTCTTTGAATGAGCAGCATATGCCAAAACTATCACACTTCTTAGATAGATCTACTAATCCTTTTCACATTGACCAGAGCATCAATCAACTATGAAGGGTTCAGTTTATTCTTGCTTCCTGTCTACCATCTCCCCTCTTTCCTCACTATCTAAACACTATCCTTCACTTTCACTTGCTTCCTCATTCACTCTCTCTGTCATTTCTACTGCTTCCTCTTCATGACTTGTCTATTTCTTTTTGACAGTAATTTGTACAATTACTAGTGACACTTGGATATATGAAGCCTGCTTAAGACCTCAACTGAAGTTTTACACATAATTGATATCACTTGTGATGATCTCTGTCAAGATCAAAATATAAGATGTCTTTTATTTTTTTATTTTTCTGTTATGTTTATTGTATCATTTCCAAATGTTGTCCTGGAATGCAGAAACTGTAATAAGATAATCTAAGTTATTCATTCCACACAATCCTATCAGTTTAATTATAGAAATTATACTTATAAATAAAATGTATGTTATAGGCACTTAGTACTAACAGTCAAATCTTTTAATGTTTGGAATATACTTTTGCCATCATGGGTAATAGCAGTTGTTTTCTTGTTTTGTTTTTATAATTCAGCTGTTCATAACTTTTGTAAATTTAAGTGATAAGAAAAATCAAAAACATAGCACAACATTTTGATATACTGACTTTGTGTGTGTGTGTATTACTGAATTTGCCATTTCTGAATGAGCAGTTTTTAACTCGTGTGTGTGTATATATATAATCAGTCATTAGCATATTTATTCACAGAATAAGTACGTAAAAATTCACCTTTCTTTCAATCCTGCACTGAGGGCTTAGGGGAAAATCTTTGACTGTTGCCGACTGAGTTGGGTTTTGGTCCCCACTCAAAGCAATCGGATGTCTAGCCACACTGATGAACTGTGATACAGCGAAACGGTCTGTCTGTGAATGACACACACACACATATATATATATATATATATATATATATATATATATATATATAATAAAGGTATTAAATCTGTTGGTATATAATCCAAGTGGATCCTAGTAATATAAAATATTAAAACTGATCCACAAATAGAGCTCAATGTATTTATTATTACAGCGCAAATAATTAATACATAATAAAATCCCAAATCCCCTCATATGGGGGAATAAGCTTATTTCAAACACTGAAAAATATAAGACCAAATTTTATTTTTTTGCCGCTTAAAATTTTACTTGTTTAATATTGTACAAATCTGTACAGAATTATATGAATCTGTTTCTTTAATTTTTGAGAAATATTTGAAGAGTCAAAAGCTTGTTGAGAATGTGGAGTGAGTAGCCATGATTAATGCAAAATAAGTGACAGAATTGACAATGTTTGCAATAAAAAGAAAATAACTGGGCAAAAAATAATACAAAGCAAGCAAACGATATATGTAAGACAACAGTAATAAGGTAAAGCATCAGTAATATGGCAAAAATTTCACAAACTAAGAATTGGCGTTGACACACAAAAGCAAGTTCAGGCAAGTGAACATATAGTGTTCTGACTTCAAGACGGACCATTGACGAGTCAGATGAAACTAAAAACCAGCTTATTTTATTTGCTAAGAAAAATCCCAGCATGCATTTGTGTGCTTCTGCTTATAAATTGGAATGGGGCAAGTGTTTTACAGTCCTTTCTAGCATGATTAAAACCAACAGAGAATTAAAATGGTAAAATTAATTTGTTTCTGCTGAATTTTGGATTTAATAAAGTTTGATTTAAGGACTTTTTTGACCTGTTAACAGCCAAGAATGAAATTAGTGAACAAAATTATAGCTAGGGTAGTTTGCATTAATGGGAAGTGCTGCACATTTTACCAAATGTTTCTTTTTTTTTCTTTCTTTCTTTCTTTCATGACAGTTTCTGGTTTGCATGGAATTCACTTATGCATAGCAACTTCAATTTCAGTATTGTAGATTCATGCTTTCATAAATAGTAATTCTGATTTTAACATAACATTTTAGTGCCCCAAATTCAATCTTTATTGCTTTGTACATAACATTGACTAATAAATGCTATTACACAATGCTACAACACATCAATCAGGCATTAAACAAGTTTTTAACTAAAATATTTTCTAGTTTGTATTTCTATTAATTATGTAATCGGGTAGGTGATGTTACTTAACAATCCACTTTAATATATTTAGAAATTTCATGTGGCAGCTGTTTATTTTTTTTTTTTCTTCTACTCAAATTTCTTAACTAATAAAGATATTGCTAGGGATGGTGGGGATCAATGTCTAAGAGTCATTGAATAACACTGATTTTACTTACTGCAATGGTTTCAAAACCCCTTGCAAGAATAACTATTATAAAATCAACTAAGTTTAGTGAAATGTATCTCTGTAATATATGTTTTTGATCCAATCTTGATTAGACTCCATATTTCTAGTCTTTGAGAGTGAGAACTTAATTACTCCTTTGAATTAATGCCAACAGAATTTCAATATTTTGTTTCTTACTTTCTCATATCATAAACAGTTAACAAAGCAATCTTAAATGAAAATATCCTGTGTGAATTATTGTTGCTTACAAAACAGTACGGTGCATTTATAAAGAGCTGCAGTATTTTGCCAACATCAATAGTAAATATTAGTTTCTTTACGAGAATGTAGAACTGCATTTTTGGTACACTAATCATGACTATGACAGAAACCAAAAATATTTGATTCCTCGCTTTCAGGATTCTCTCTGCTGTTACTGCAATCCTCTGAATTCTTGTCAAATTTTCTCTGCAGGTGAATGATTGTACATGATGGTTTTCATGTCAGCTGCATGTAGCATGAACACCTTGTACAGGTTTCTTGTTTGAGGCATATCTCCCCCTTGCTCTTAATTGATGGATTGGCAGTGATTTCATCAAAATCTTTTTCTTTTCTTTCTCACCCTTGAGATCTTGTGCTGACCTAATCTTCTTTGGTGCTATTAGTACTCCAGAACTCTGCACATTTGCAGAGTGCTCAGTGATATGACATTGAAGTCAAGGACAAATTTAATCTTCTTGATAATTACTAAATATAATCCACATGCTAACCTGGAAAGAAAATTCTGGGTTCAACTTAGAGGAAACATAACAAAGATCAAATGATTATTTGATCATTTTGAAGATCAATAAAATTGGTCAGTAACTCTTTTATTGACAAAACTGTAATATTAAAATTATCTATGCTATTACATGATCTATATAGGTAACATCTTAGTATCTATGAAATTTCATAATTGTTTTCATTTCTCTATGAGAGGGTGCTGGAAAATTTTCTGGATCGTCAAGTAAAGATTCCAAAATTGATATTTGGCCAGAATTTGTGAAATGACTTCTACTAAAAGATTTTCAGCACCTCCTTTATATACAAACTTCCTCCAATTAATGATATACCATCCATTTCCGATTCAGTAATAATAATTCACACTGGATATCTTAATTTAAAATTGGTTGGTTTATTGTTTATATGAGAAAGAATCTATCTTTTAAATTACAACTAAACTCATTGGGCATTGAACCTGATCTTTGCTTAGTTGTCTTTTCATGTCATAAAGTTCTATACATTTGTCTGTGTGATATATATAAAATATACTTTATGACCCCATTATGACATGTTCAAGTCCATAAAATATTGGCTTACGCTCACATCATATTGAAATATGGGTTCCTGTACAATCACCAAAATTAAGCAACATCGAAGCTTATCAGTATTGAGGAGAGTGATCACTTAGGAATACCAGGTGCTGTAAATGGGTGGATAATGGCTCGGAATTGTTAATTGGAGAGCCGAGTTCCAATTTCAGTTAGGTTCATTACATTCACTTGCATGTAATTACTCTTGGGAAGTCTAAGAAATCCACTTCTCCTCAATCTATAGTATAATTAGTAAGACTTCTATCACTAATCATTATCTCGAAAACAAAAATTCTTACAATATAAGAATATTTTCTGGCTTTAAATAACCTGTAAATGGTTAAGATGGAGAAAATGAACTTCTCAGTTATTCATGAAATATTGCGAGAAAGCAAAAGTGGGCATATACTAAATTGGAATTTTGATGAATAGAGAAACAGTAATAAAAAACAAAAGCAAACTTGAAATTAGCTTCACATGTTGAATTTCATGTTAAATCTGAATTGTAAAATTAGTGTTCAACTTGTAGAAGGAATTGTTCTATAGAAATTATATTTAAAATGTTCTATATTTATGAGTCATAAAGTGTTAGATATTGTGGAGATATAAACAGTATGAATATGAAAATCACTGCAAAACAATGGTCAGTTTAGTGCCTTAAGCAATTGTAAGACCATAGAATTTGATTTGTTCCTTTTTTTCATGTTTCTGCCAAAAAAAAAAAATTTATAATTACTAATGTTAGTCATAATAAAGAAATAAACTTTGAAGGCATTTGGGCTTTGTGTATGATTTGCAAATACTTTGTCTGTCCCTATTCTAGTCATTCTGTTCTGTTAGTCATTCAGCTCTTGACCCAGATTATCAACACAACACTCCAATGTCTCAACATTGTACTCATAAACTGGTAAGTGCATGTACTTCAATTTTAATGCCCATAAAGTAACTAGAAACATGATATTCAGAGTAGTATCACCTTGTACCCTTAGGAATAGGGTAAATGTAATAGCTGTACACTTCTGTTTACATAATTCTTTGATAGTATAAGGAAAAAACAGGAAACATTTCGCTTTTATTAAAACTTCATCAGAGAATGAAATATGGAGGAGAAAAAGGAACTTTGACTAATTTTTCATTTTTATGTTACTTTGTTTCCATTTGGTTAAACAGACATCGTGTGCATCTGTCTTATCAAGCATTTTAATGATATTGTATATTCATTGTTTCTGTGTATGTGTAGTAGCCCTTTTCATACATGTTTTGGTTGTTGTCTACATGTTGATTTGTGGATTTAAGTTATTCTAGATTCTTTAAGTATGGAATTTTATAAAAGTTGGTGACACTGATAAAGTGTTTGTATTTTATAGATGGTCAAATATTTATCAGAACTCCCTCCCTGAAAGCATTTTCTGCATAAAAAGTCATCTTTTTCAAGTACATGAGTTCTGCCTAACCAATGTAAATCAAACACAGAAATTAAAAATAGCACAATTTTCTTTTTCTCTTCTATATCTTATACTCTGATCAAGCTTTAATAAAAGTGAAACCTGTTAGATATATAAAGATTTCCTTTATTCTATCATTCAGATTTCAATCTATATTTGATCTATAGTTGATTCCAGTTCATAATTCTTTGACCAATATAGAACATTTGCATTTGTGGGAAGATAGATGATAACCAAGTTCTGTCAGATATTACCATAATTTTTTCTTTTTTTTTTTTTTTTTTTTTTTTTTTTTTTTTTTTTAAATACCATGTACTTGAGTATGTAGCATCTGGTTTCATAATATTGGAATTGCTATGTCTTGAGAAATATAGTAGTGGTTTTCCACTGACTTTTCCAGTTTTCCTTCTTATTTAACTCTTAAATGTTTTATTTTCTCTTGTTCACCCAATACAAAGTCCAAGAACTACTCAAGGAAGATGATTAACTGAATGATGTTGTTGAAAGTGGATAATGGTTGATTTGAGATTATAAGTTGAAAGTGATGAGTCTATATACAATTTTCATACTTATAACCTACCAGATCATTACTCAGAAGTTAGTACATAAAGAAGGTGCTGTAAGTCTGTAATTATGACTCCTTTCCAAAATTCTAACCAGATATCAATTTGGAATCCATATTGACCATGTAGAGAACTTCTCAGAGAAATGAAAATGATTATCAGTTTTCATAGATACTAAAAAATTACCTACATAGATCATGTAGTACCATAAATTATGTAAATGAGAATATTTAATATTAGTTTTGTCAATAAAAGACCAATTTTATTGAAGAAGTGGATTTCTTAGACTTCCCAAGAGTAATTACATGCAAGTGAATGTAATGAACCCAACTGGAATTGGAACTCGGCTCTCCAATTAGCAATTCCGAGCCATTATCCACCCACTTACAGCACCTGGTATTCCTAAGTGATCACTCTCCTCAATACTGATAAGCTTCGATGTTGCTTAATTTTGGTGATTGTACAGGAACCCATATTTCAATATGATGTGAGCGTAAGCCAATATTTTATGGACTTGAACATGTCATAATGGGGTCATAAAGTATATTTTATATATATCACACAGACAAATGTATAGAACTTTATGACATGAAAAGACAACTAAGCAAAGATCAGGTTCAATGCCCAATGAGTTTAGTTGTAATTTAAAAGATAGATTCTTTCTCATATAAACAATAAACCAACAAATTTTAAATTAAGATATCCAGTATGAATTATTATTACTGAATCGGAAATGGATGGTATATCATTAATTGGAGGAAGTTTGTATATAAAGGAGGAGCTGAAAATCTTTTAGTAGAAGCCATTTCACAAATTCTGGCCAAATATCAATTTTGGAATCTTTACTTGACGATCCAGAAATTTTTCCAGCACCCACTCATAGAGAAATGAAAACAATTATGAAATTTCATAGATACTAAGACGTTACCTATATAGATCATGTAATAGCATAGATAATTTTAATATTACAGTTTTGTCAATAAAAGAGTTACTGACCAATTTTATTGATCTTCAAAAAGATCAAATAATCATTTGATCTTTGTTATGTTTCCTCTAAGTTGAACCCAGAATGTTGTTTCCAGCTTAGCATGTGAAGTTCTTGCATGTTGAAGAGATGGGTTCATATTTAAGTGCATTTATTCAAAAGTGACTATAAGACTGGAATTTGAATTAGGTTTACCAATTCCGCTTTCCACACTGATAGGTCAGGCTACCTGCACATCCATATATCATAATTTATGTAAAACAAGGTTCTATACATCACCAGGGTTAGTATATAACATTGGATTACACAGCCTAATAACTTTGTATTAGCCATTTGCTGCTCTCCACAACTGATTAGTTCAGTTATACTGGCAGTCAGTTCTTCAAATGTAATTACTTTCCAAATAACACACACACATATATTTTATAAAAAAAAATTTATAACATAAATATGTTATAAAATCACTACAAAAATAACCATTGGTTATTGGAATTCATTCCGTATATACCAATTATATACTTGTGTGTGTGTGTGTGTATATATATATATATATATATATATATATATATATATAAGGTGTGCTATATTTATGGGATAAAGTGCTCAGTATCAGAGATAGAGCGTGTGTAAATATAAAAGTGAACACAGAAGTCAACATTTAGAGGTGACAGTCTGTTTCATGCTAGATGCAATCGTCAGGCCATGCTTGCATTTAGCATGAAACAGACTGTCGCCTCTGTATGACTTCAATATTCACTTATATATATATATATATATATATATATATATATATATATATATTAGCATGTTTCACATTTATTAAAGGTTCATCAGAGAATGAGACATGGAAAAAAATGTTTTTTTTTTTTTTTTTGTGATTTTCATTGGTTAATCAGGCTTCATGTGCATTTGACTTGTTAAGTAATGTTTGTATAATTTGACATTGTAAACTCAAGGTGAGATGATGTATTATTTTGAAGCTCAAAGAAAAATTGATGGATTCCAAGCCTTGCTGAAAGAACCTCGAAAGGTTGCCACTCTCTCCTTCAGTTTGGAACTCCATAAACTCCATATTAATGTTGCTTAGCAAGTCTAATGCATGTGAAGCTTGATTAACCAATGAAAATCAAACACAAATAAAAATACAAGAACTTTTTTTTTTTTCCATAGCTCCTTCTCTGAAGTGAAACACGTTAAATTGAAAAACGTTTCCTATTTGTTCTTTTATCCTATCATTGTTGAGTTCAGATCTAAATTTGATCATAATTCATAAATTTGTTCATAATTCATATTTATAATCCTTCCTATAGAGGAGTTCAGACTCACTGTTGAAAACTGAACAAACTGGAGAAACAACAGCCACCAAGGTATAACTAACTTTGAAAAGAATTGTTTCAATCATCTGAGAGAATTAAGAACCAACACCAAATCTCAGGTAAATACATCAGTCCATATGATGGTCAACCCTTCAGCATGTCCCTTGTGTGGACTTGTTTGCAAATCACATGTAGGATTGTTGTTTCATACAAGACATAAACATAAAAACTGAAGTGAAAGTCACTCATACGCTGAAAACAACAGTCTATCATCACATATAATCAAATGAATAAATATAAATAAATATATGTGTAAGTTTTCACATACAAATACATATATCCTTTAGTGTAAGAAAAACAGTGCTAAATGTTACATAACAGAACTATTAAGTATATATTAGTAAAAATATATAGTACCCCATGCTGTCAATACAAGAGGGTGTGTGTATGTGTGTATATATATATATATAAAAACCAGTTGATACTCCTAAATTGTTGTTTTGTAAGTAAAAAAACAAAAAAAATTAATTTAAGATTTACCTGATAATTTTGTCAACTCTTGGAAGGCTGAAATGAAGATACGTTTATTATTGCTAACGATTATTAGCAACGATTCTTAATGACTTCATTAGTATCTTAACACTGTAGTTATTGTTTTTATGAGAGCAATTGCACTTTAAAAAACAAAAAAAAAAAACAAAACCAAATGGAAGTCTGACATCTATTCTTATGTAAGTGGTACTTTAGAAAGAAATAAAATATTATTGTGCTGTGTTCTTTCTCCTATAAAATGTTTTATGCTTTCTGTAAAAGTAATGACTAAATTAGATCATTGGAAAGTTTGTTTTATAGTCCAGGTTATAGTGATTTTGTCACTGGTTTGCTGTGATTCATAATTACTATCATAATAGGTAATGAGACTATTTAATGTAGTTTATACTTAGGAAATAGCCAGCTGAATCCCATTTTACGATGATAGGATATATCGCTTCTCATAAAACAGTCAGTGCAGAATTCTTAGTTCAAATTTTATGCTTTATGCAAGAAACAATTTTCATTGTTTTACATGTTAGTACTGGTTGAACTGCATTGGATATTTTTAGTAAGAGTAAAACCTATAAGATTTAAAGCTTGTGGATCAGCTGAGGAAAATATTGAAGAAAAACAAGATATTTGGAAAAGTCCTTGAAAACCTGTATTAAAGCAATAGACAATTCAAATCTTATAAATTTGAAATGACAACTCTTATCAACATTTTACTTGTTATATTTGTTATATCTGCATAGGAACAAATTTTTACCTCCCAGTTAGCGTTTTTTAATTTTTTTTATTTTATTTTTTTGAAACTTCAGTAATAGCATACATAGCAGATGTTTTTTTCACTAATATACACTTTTATTTTTGTCTTCATAGGATTAAGATTTTTACAAGTATTAAACTTTTTCTTTCTTTTCTCTCTCTCTGTTTCTTCTCTTAAGTGAGTTTGCAGTTATAAAACTAACTCCCATCTCATCTGGGATGGAATCTCTGAACTTTTGGCAAGCATTCTGTTACCAAAATTTTTTTGAATCAAACCTACATAAACATTACAAAAAGTTTGTAGTATGGATACATGAATCATCTTATTTCTAAGTAGTTGTTAATGCCACTGATATATCATGAATTTACAAGTGTTAAACAGCTTACTGGCATGTGAATTTTGTCATTTTTTTTGTGTGTTGTGGTTACACATCTAAATAAGAGAGCACTTTAAAAAAAACAAAAAAAAACTCAGTTCTCACAAATCTCCTTTCACTGACCACTTGCCAAACAATCTATAATAGGTTTACTTTTTTTTATATTTCATTGTTTTGACTTTAACAATTGTTAAAGAAAATCATTGTAAATATCGAACAGGATCAAAACAAAATACATCAGATAAAGTTAGTGTGAAACTTATTTTTTTTTGTTCTGCCCTGAAATTCCATTTTAAATGAAACTCCATATTTCGAATTATTGTCCAATTAAGTGTCTGGTATAAATGGCTTCTGGTGTTCATAGTCATAAATATGACTAAGTTTGATAAAATGAAAATAATATATTTCTCTCTCTATTCAAAATCTCTTGTTATAAGATCAATTTTGTTTCCTCAGCTTAAAATATAATTGCCATTTTATTTTTTTTTTTTTTTTTTTTTTTATAACTTTTAGCATGTTGGCTGCAAAATAAAAGTAAAATCTTCTATTCATTTACAAAAAAAAAAAAAAATCAAATGGTCAACATTGAAATTGGTATCTACAAATTGTCCTTGTTTCTTTTGGTCTTCAAAAAATCTTGACACTCTCTTCTCAAAATAATTAAACCTGATTCTTTATACAGGGTGTGGCAGAAATACCTTCCAAATATACCTCCCACATAACGGTAAGCTAGAGGTATTTATGGGAATTTTTTTTTGCCACACCCTATATAAAGGGTTGTTCAAGAAAAGTGTGTACTTGCATTTAATTTGAAGCTAAACTTGAGTAAATTTAATCAATTGCTTACATATTTTGACATATTCCATCAAAATCATTTAAGTCTTCAAAAAGTTAAAAATTTCTAAGTAAATCTTAAAATCATTTAAAAGACAAAATTCCTTATTAGAAAGAAACTAGTTGATAATGAAATACAAATGTTTGTCTTTTTTATTTATTTATATCTAAAAAAAACAGTGGAGCAATGGATAGCAGCTTAGATTGAGAAATCAGTCAAGTTTGTTGCATTCATATATGTACAAACACCTTTGGGACAGCTATGAATCCACCTCTATAGCCTTGAGTAGCAACCAGTCTAGGAGTAGGATAACTCCAAATTCAAAAGCTGAGGTTCTTTGGGGGGAAACTTCTGGCACACTGTGCCAATTCTCTGTATTCAGCTCTCCCCAAAAAGTGTGGTTGATTCTGCACAAGCATTCACCACTATAATCAAATCATGTGTGAGTAGTCTTACTGTTTGGTTCTATGAATTGAATTGCTGTACCCTTAAATATTGGAAACAATGGAAGATATATATATATATATATATATATATATGATAATAAAGAAAGATTGTCCACATGTTCTTCTTATATTTAGATGTAATAGTGGTGAAAGAAATTTGAGAGATAAAAATAATCACAAAAATAATATTTATTTTATATTAGTAGGCATTGTATATAGATCATTCTGTTAGACATTTATTTTTATTTTATTTATTAATACAAGTATCTGTAACAATAGATCGATGTGAACTGAAAAAAAAAATTTCTTTATAGTTAATATTAATTCAATAAGACAAGCTAAATACACTATTCTTGAATATTTTGGGTAAATTTCTCTCTGTATAAAATGAACAAAACTGTAGTGATGACCAACAAATGGCTAGTACAAAGTTGCTCATATAAACTGTTTTTTTTCTACTTAACTGTTAGCTTGTGGTAATTTTGCTAGGGTATATTATTCCGGCCAACAGATATTTTGCTTTTTGTGTTAGAATTGGCTTTGTCACATTGGCACTAAGGTTGGAACTTTTTTAATTTTAAAGCCTTCACTTTACTGCTATATTATACTAACATGTCTAATTTATATAATCCATTAACAATTGATGATGCTTTTCGCCTTTATAGAAAAAAACAAAAATCTCCAACATATGAGAATTTGTATGTGACATGATAATACTAAAAAATCAATCTATAGCTTAAGCAAACATAAATGCAACTATTTCAAATACCATTTGGATCAATTATTAAATAGAGCTGTTAACATCCCCCTCCTCAAATTTTCTCAATATAGAATCATGTATATGTGGGTCTAAGGGGAGGAGGAGTTACATAGCTAACATATTTGCAAGAAGCATCATATCACCCAACCTTACTTTTAGCAATAGTATCTTGTTTTAGGTTGGCATAAAAAAAAAATAGTATCTGAAATTGTTAGGTTGGGATTTGGTTCTGCTGACTGAAGATTCTTCTATTTGGAAGGAGCATTCCTGTCCCATTTTTGCCCTGAACCCATCACTTTTAACTGATAAAGATCTCTTGGTAGGATTGGCCAGATAAAGCCAGGTAGGTTTGGCAGGAATGGTGTGCAAAGACCAGATATTCAGTGAAGCAAGAGCAAGGATTGTGGAAGTGTAAAAAGACAACATTGATATTTTTTTTTTTTTTTTTTTTTTTGGCAATTAGTATAAGGGTCGAAGGTCTTGTCTCTCAAGGGAGACTGTAATAGCTTAGCACTGGAATCTCTTTAGAATGGTATACCATTCCATATATGGAAATAGGTTATAAAAATGTTTTATTTGTTAAAAGGGGCATATAACACCAAGTGTATTTTGACTTAAAGCATTTGATTATGGAGCAAAAGTTTTAAGATAAAATCTTTAAAAAAAAAAATGAATTATATTTCTAAAAGATTTAACTCTCCTATTTATCATGGAATGAAGGCTTTAAGATAAATTTATTGTATAAAAATTAAATTTTTTTTTTTTTATTTTTTTTTTAATTTTCTTTACTTTGGTCAATCCATAGTTTAATAGTGAAAAACACATTCACACAACATTCAGTGACATATATTAAACACCTTGATCAAACATTATGCAATGAAATTTTCAATTCAAAATTTATCTAATTCATCTGTCCAGCTTGACTTATCGATCCACTATTATAAGAAAATACAAACATTGTTTAAAATTTTTACTAATGCCCTCTCATGTCAATGGAATTTGCCTTTCTTTAAAAAAAAAATTCAGTATTTTACACAAACAGCAGCAAAAAAAATCTAACATAAGTTAAAAATAAAAGAATAGAAATTGTAAATATACACAATTTTAACCTAGAAAATCCTTGGTAAGACAAACATGTCTTTAAGACATTTATGTTCCTGTTGACGCTTCTCTTGACATTGAGCTGTTCCATTTCATATTTATAACTTTTAAAAACCAGATGAAAGAACACACTAGGTTTAAGGCCGCAGAATAAAAACACTGCAAGACGGTGTTACAAAATAGCAAACCCTACCATACTGGTCAGAACTCTGACAACCCAAACTGAGTGGAAGTTGTTTGAACACCATGGGTAGGGGATTCTGACAGTGAAGGATTGTCTGATTCAGTTTTAATATCAGATCAAAAAAACTCTTTAAGACAATATGTTTGCAAGAACAGAAACATGAAGATTACTTGTCACTCTGAGATTCCTTAGTAAGACAGGCTACCACATGGTGATTAGTAGTTGACAAACCTGTTAACTTCTCTCCTATCTCTCCCTCACTACAAGAAATGAGGCTATAACTACTGTGTCTCCCCACTGAAATAAAAAGTCCAAGTGTGGAGAAATGACTAAGAAAATTGTCAGTTGACAATTCAGTCTGTGATGCAATGCTGGGGCCTGAAGAAACCAGAAACTACTTGAAATGCAGCAATAACCAAGTGAATATAAACATTTAGTTGTTTGAGTTAAGTTTATTTGGTCATGGGTTCAGTTTCTGGATTAGGCATTGCAAAAATGAATTTAGATATCTCCTGATATGAACTGTGGACTAAGAATGGTCAACTTCATAGATTGAATAAAGGGTTAAGATTGAAATACAAAGCGGTTACAAATATGGACTTGAAGATTCAATAGTACAACAGCTGTAATGTGACTATAACAACTAAGATGAGGACAACTGTTTTAATAAATATTTTCCTTGTAAATTAAGTGAAGAGACTAAATGAAATTTACTATGTCAGATACTACTAGGAATCTTGCAATAAACTGACCTACTCTTCTCACAAAAGTGACTTTCAAAAGGACTCCTAACAAAGCTCATCTCAGAAACATATTGCTGAGGTGGTGAAGATTGAACTGGATTATATTAGTGTCAAGCCAAGCTAATTTGCAAGATAATCTAACAGACACTGAAAGAAAATTTATGCTTTATTCAAATGAGCAGAACGTCACCAAATTAATCCTGAAATAATCTCTGGATAAAAAGAAAATTGCTTTCTTATATTTGATATCCTTATTGTTTGATATTTAAATTTTCAAGTAAATACAGTGTAAATTCCTCTCGAGGAGTTTGTAGCACATTATTTATCATTTCTAAGTTACATCTCTGTCTTTGGGCATTTCTAAGTTACGTCTGTCTTTTCTCGTTGTACCAGAAAAAGGGATCATTGCATGCACCGAGGCCAGCGCAACAGACTGTTGCGGGGGCTGTGGGAAATTTTTATTCTTGGCCTGGGTGTATGTACTTGGGTCCCAACCTTAAAAAAAAAAAAAAAAAGACCTAGTGTCACAACTCTTCTTAGTGGGGAGACAGAGTAAATACCTAGTGTGTAAATTACTATAAAGTAGAGCTGGGGCTTTTTAATCTCAGAATTCATGGGAGAATTGAGCTTCAATTTCATATTTATTCATATAGATTCCATAATATAGGTTTTACTTAATTAGCTATGATGTTTCTCTAACTCGTTGAATGTATAATTAATTCTAATTTCTATTTTCCCATCTTTACACTATATTAATTTTATCTTATAAATTATCCCCTATTCTGTCACCCATGAAATAAAAATAATTGTTTGTATGGAAAATAAGGATCTACATACATCAAATCGTCTTAAATTAAGTGGCAGCAGAAGAATTATTGTTGAACTTTTAAAAGGTAAGCTTAAACATTAATTCAATACTTAAATGCAGCAATCAATTTTGAGTTCTTCTGTTCTAGTGTGCTTTCCTCCTTGTTGATCGCATGAATTTCAGCATACTGTTCAACTTAAGCATTCACAACCATGTCTCCTTATTTTACTGTCAAAATGGCCATGTCCAGCCATTAAGTTCTATATTAAGTTTTTCTCGCACTTCTCCCTTGTGAAACTCTCTTCCAGTTTCTTGCTTCCCTGCCACCTATGGGTTCTTCAAAATATTTAAATGCAACATCAATCACCATCTTCTGTCTTCTTGATGCCTGTTCTTTTATTGTCCTTTCACGTAATTATTTTCTTCACATTTTCTTTCACATTCAATAACACCTTGTGTCTTAGTGGCATTATTGTTTTACTTGGGGTGAAATTATTAAAAAAAAAAAACTTCACTTATTTTGAAAATGTTGAAATATTCAACTGAATGTCATAATTGGTAACTCCTTTTCATTAGTTGTATAGCTTTATTGCTTATTAGTTAGGACTAATACTGGGTAACGTGGTGATTTTTAGAAATATATTACTCTTTTTTTTTTTTTCTTCTTCTTTCCTTATGGTGCGATTGGTAAATTGTTGCCATGTTATATATTTAATTTTGCACATTCACGTTGTTTGTTCTTGATTTTGTTGGCTGCGCAGTATAGTAGGATCAGCTGGACACTGTCTGTGCGAAAAAGAGCATCATGACGCAATTCACTCTTTGAGAAATTTGAAGACAGCATTCTGTACTGCTTGGCATTTGCACCAGAAGTTCCAATATGAACATTTCAGAGTGTTTAGTTGTCAAGTGAAATTGTTCGAATAAACTGTACAAAAATCTTGCTGTATAGGGAAAATGAGATTTGGAAAAAAAAACCCCAAAAATCATCTAATGTTTATATGTAATATTTATAATTCCTGTATGTTTAGAGAGAATTTCTGAGATGAGGTATTGTAACTTACATTGTTCAGACTGTTGTCCTCATTTTTGTTGTTATATTCACAACATTTTGGCTGTTGTACACTCTAGCATTCTTCAGGTGCTTTTGAATTTCAAACTGAACCCTTTATTTCATTCACCAGGGTAGATTCTTCTATTTCCACATGTCATAGTATCAGTTATCACCCTGCACAGGATATCAGAGGTTTATGAAGGTTTCTCTTCAAGAGAAAGCCTGGCTTAGGGCTATGCACTTGAACTAGAACACATTAAGAATTACTATACCCTTACCTGTCAGATCTCTGCACTCCACTATCTACAAAAGAATCCCTCCCTCCACTGTCTTTATGAACAGAAGTTGGTGCTGACTTTAGGTACATCCCAAAATACATCCTTATTATTACAGATGAATATTCATGTGATTGTTGGCTTCCTTGAATTCAGTGATTGATTGATGGATTTAACTTTTATGGATTATCGACCCCTTGTGAGTTATTTAAAGCTGAAAAATATTTTGAAATTTAAGAATAATTCTGTTTTTGCAAATGAATATTGTACTGACAACTTTTTGGGAATAACAATGATTTTCTTTTTCCAGATACAAGTCATACTATTTAACCCATAGCTGAGGGGGATGGATTCATATCTTTCCTAAGGGTATTTGTGCATAAGTGAATGTAATGTAGATTTCAGTAAGATGCAAAAATATTTGCTGAATTTGGCAATTCCAATTTACTCAAACTTTCAACAGCTGAGTGTTCATTTCATAGTATGCCTCATATACTTATTTCAAACACAAGATCACATGTTTGTAGATGCAATCCAATGCCATAACAGAATTCTTTGTCTGGACATTGAAGAAATCCATCAGAGCTGTGTAGTAAGGATTGAATTGGCAACAGAAATCAAGTTCCTTTTCAATCATATCTGCATCCTGGGTATGACGATGAACTGCATCTGCATCCTGGGTATGACGATGAACTGCATCTGCATCCTGGGTATGACGATGAACTGCATCTAACAGCAAGGCCTCTGATCAGAAGGTTTTGAGGAGTGTGTAACCACCTTTTAATTGCTGGCGTTCACCCTGACCTGGGGTGGTAGCACCTGTTAGGGTCCAAGCTATGGGTAAATAGTCAGCCCCCAAACTGGGGTTAAAACACTATGTAAGTGTAAAACTAGATTTTAATACCAGAAATAGTTTGTAAGAAAAAAAAAATTTAATTACTCAAATAATTAGGACATTTGCTCAGTAATTAGTTCCTCTGGGCCAAGAAGTGAACCAGGAATATCAAGAATAATAAAGGCATTAACCATTTCCATTCATTCATCTTAGCTTGTAACATGGCTGGCCAAGCCTGAAGCATGTTCAAGCATATTCTCACACACACACACACACACACACACACACACACACACACATATATATATATATATATATATATATATATATATATATATCTCAGAAAGGTAAAGATAATGTAACAGGATATGGTTTCCTAGATACAAGACAAATGTTATCAGGCCTTTTCTTTTATTATTTATTTATTTATTTTTTAATTGTTGCATTGATTATCACATAAATGAAAGCATTTTAGATTAAAGCAATAGACAGGTGTGTTTTATGAATTTCCTTGCAACAAAATAACACCAATCAATGGTTAATGAGCTTCATATTACTAGCCATTCATGATAATTGTTTCTGATCCAAGTTGCTGTGGTGTGCACACGTGCACACACATTATACATTATATATATATATATATATATATATATATATATATTTACATCACTACACAGAAACTTTTATGTATTGGAACTTTAAATTTTCCTCATCGGGCTTTTAATTTAAAGTTCCGAAACATGAAAGTTTTTGTGTAGTGATGTAAAATATTATAATTAAAATATTGTAATAATATTTTGCTTTGCTCTACATTGTATTGAGCACTTTTTTAAAAAAAAAAAAAAATAAATGCTAAGATCTGTGGATTCTTAATCTGTCTGTTCTTTCTCTTTATTTTTTTTTTTTGTGTGTGTGTGTGTATATAAAATATATACTAGCAGTAGAGCCTGGCGTTGCCCGGGGATGTAACAGTAAGAGATAGATCAAGTATCGACCATTATAAAGACTGAAAAATAAAATTGACAAAGATTATTGTTTAAGGTTGACGGACATGCATGTCTTAATTAGTTTTTTTTTGTTTTACAAATTGGTCAAACCCAAACTCACAAAAACATTGTTTTCAATCGTTGAGTCTATCAATTGAATAGAATTTTATTATAAACAATTGTCTTGTAAATGGAATTTTTAAAGCATTCTGAATGTAAAAATAAAGAAAAAAGTGTGCAAGACAATAAGAAACACTACCTGCCAAAAAAAAAGTGAAGTTTTGTTGAAATTGGTTGAAAAATGTAGGAAATCTGATCCCACATATAAACGAATACGCACACACACACACGCACACACACACACACACACACACACACACACACACAAACAACCTGAGTTTTATAATAAGTATAACTCGATATGAGTTGTCCCCCTTTCATTCTGGTGACAGAATTGTATTTTATCGTGTTTTCAAATTGATTTCATGCAAAAACAATTGTTTTTCCCATTTTTGGCACTGTCAGAACCACCGCAAGGTAATTTTACGTAGTCCTGTGAAGTTTTGTTGAAATCGGTTGAAAAATGTAGGAAATCCGATCCAATATATAAACGTACAGACACAATCTGCGTTTTATAATAAGTAAGATATATATATATATATATATATATATATATATATATATATATATATATATATATATATATATATATAGAACAAAATCATTGAAATTGCTACACAATAGCTTTCATGTTTCAGCACTACATTGTGGCTCTTCAGTCAATGTTATGTGACTGGTGATTAAATAATTTTTAATAAAATTTCAAAAGCAAAGTGTTACCTTTTTTTTCAAAACATAAGGGGTGGGTGAGAAAACACAGTCCCAATTAAAAATAGACTTTTTTGAGGTTTGTCTTTATCAACCAATTAAATGTCAGATCTATGCTAAATAGAAAATTATTTTTATATGACATGATACACTGGAACTTAGATCATCATTGACAAATATGGAAAACCTGTAAGCAACAAATGTATTATGATTGTAGACAAATATGACATGTTCAATTTTTCAAAAAACACTGACGGGAAGGAGGGTAATCAGACATAAATTTAATTTGAACAGAAATTTTCTACACCATTTATCTTTTGGAAAAAGGTAACACTTTGCTTTTGAAAATTTCTTAAGATTTAAAAATTCTCCAGGCACTTGCCCTCACCTGAAGAGGCATAACATAGTGCCGAAACATGGAAGCTATTGTGTAGCAATTTCAACATGTTTTTGTTCTAATATCTTATAATAAAGTAATATATTGCTCTACTTTTAAAAGTAAATACTATAAACAGCAGAATTTTACTTCATTTGTTTTTTTCTCTCATTTGGATATATATATATATATATATATATATATATATATATATATATATATATATATATAATTATTTATAAAAAAATTATAACATAAGTATGTTATAAAATCACTACAAAAATAGCCATTTATTTTATTTTCAACATCATCACTTGATAAGACAGTGTGTTGAAACAAAATGGCTATTTTTGTAGTGATTTTATAACATACTTATAATTTTTTTATAAATAATAATTATATCTGCTCTACTTTGTATTGAGCACTCTTTTAAGAATAGTAATTGTTGGTTATTGGAATTCATTCCGTATATACCAATTATATACTTGTGTGTGTGTGTGTATATATATATATATATAAGAATTTCTTTTTCTACCTTCATCCACCTACTTTTGCATTTACAGCTATTGACATTTAAAATATTTGATTTTATTTACAGCAGAACATTTCTTCACATGGAATAATTGTACTGAAAATGTTGCTTCCTATTTTTATTAAAAATAATCTGCAAAAAAGGAATTTTCTTTAAATTTTCTATTGCATTTGCTGAAGGCATTGTTGGTTTATCAATAATATATTTATTCAGTTAATGTTAATTTCTGAATTTAGTCTTCTCATATTGTATCTTTAAATACTTGATTTCTTTAATTGGTTGGAGTCAGAACAAAATAATCTTATTCATAAAGTGTTAAATTTATTATTTTTCTTCGTCCTCTAGTAATGACAAGTTGCATTCAGATGTTTTTATAAATTTTTCAGTTATTTTATTTGACTCTCAGTACTTCATTCATCTTACCATATAGCGGAAAGTTTTGAAATCATTTCTGTGGTAATTTAATGTTACTAATTTAATTAATATATATTAACAATGGTTCATATTACCACTAAATATTGTATATCAACACACCTTTATAAAAATAGTCTGTTGTGTATGTAAAATATCTAAAAGTATATGTTAAAAAAAATAATTTCACTAATTTAAACAAGTATGAAATATACTATGGATCAGGTATAAAGATGTGCAATTATTCACCAGTTGTTTCATTAACATAGTAAATATGCAAATTTACATGATGAGATACTGCCATCTTGAAAAAGAATAACACATTATTTATTGTGAGTTATTGTCCATGGCACTAATTATCTCTTTTATAGCAATGGAAAAAATCATGTTGAATAAAGTCATTGATTCTCAGATTCTTTTGAATCGGTTATACATTTTGTGGTATGGCAGATGTACATACACAATTATTTTTTTTTTATTTTTTGCATTTATTTAATAGGTTCAATGTTCAATGAGGGTGCAGAGCATTTCAGAATGTAAACATTATCAATAAAAAGAGCAATTTCTAGTATGGAAATCTGAAGATCAACATGATCTGAACAAAGAATCCATATGGGTTAGCAACATGATCTGAACAAAGAATCCATATGGGTTAGCAACATGATCTGAACAAAGAATCCATATGGGTTATCTGAACAAAGAATCCATATGGGTTAGCAACATGATCTGAACAAAGAATCCATATGGGTTAGCAACATGATCTGAACAAAGAATCCATATGGGTTAGCAACATGATCTGAACAAAGAATCCATATGGGTTAGCAACATGATCTGAACAAAGAATCCATATGGGTTAGCAACATGATCTGAACAAAGAATCCATATGGGTTAGAACATGAAACAAAGAATCCATATGGGTTAGCAACATGATCTGAACAAAGAATCCATATGGGTTAGCAACATGATCTGAACAAAGAATCCATATGGGTTAGCAACATGATCTGAACAAAGAATCCATATGGGTTAGCAACATGATCTGAACAAAGAATCTATGGGTTAAAAGATGATCTGAACAAAGAATCCATATGGGTTAGATCAACAAAGAATCCATATGGGTTAGCAACATCTGAACAAAGAATCCATATGGGTTAGCAACATGATCTGAACAAAGAATCCATATGGGTTAGCAACATGATCTGAACAAAGAATCCATATGGGTTAGCAACATGATCTGAACAAAAAGAACATCCAAAAGAATATGGGTTAGCAACATGATCTGAACAAAGAATCCATATGGGTTAGCAACATGATCTGAACAAAGAATCCATATGGGTTAGCAACATGATCTGAACAAAGAATCCATATGGGTTAGCAACATGATCTGAACAAAGAATCCATATGGGTTAGCAACATGATCTGAACAAAGAATCCATATGGGTTAGAACCCTTTTTTGACTTTCCAAAGATAAATGAACAAAATTCCTTTAACTAACTCCTTAACTTAATCCAACAAAATGTTTTTGTTTGTTTTTGTTTTTTTTTTGCTTTGCTTTGCTTTCTATTTTTCACCTTCAACTGCATACAGCAGATTCTCTTCAACAAGCAAACAACAGAAGTGCAATGTTTGAAATTCTATTCCTTTTAGAGTTAATGGATTTAACTACAAATGAACTTTATTCAACATATGACTATTAGAATTTTCAAATACTCTATGGTACCTTGGGGGGGGGGTATTAACCATGGCACTTTGAGGTGCTACAGTTCACACATGCAGTAATTTGATCATTTCATTTTCAATGCTAGCAGTTTTTATTTTTCTCCATATTTCTGTTCAAAATACAACTGCTGACTGGAAGTTCATGGGAAAAGTAAATGTTTTCTTGAAGTGTGACCATTTTAAAATATTTGCCTGTTTCTCTATAAAGCCTCATCCTAGAAGAAACATTAAATCATATCTGGGCCATGTTGATACTCCCCCAGCCACAGACTCTATTTTCTCCTTTTATTCAATGCTGTCTTTAAATTTGATCACTGGCCCTGCTTTGTTTTTAACTCTTTCAAACATTTAACTTAAATATTGTTTTTCCTTTTGCACCTTAATTCATGAGAGTTTCATATAGATTAACTCTGCAAGCAATGTTTACTTTGAGGTAGTTTTGTAAAAGTTTCACGGAAATACAATTTGGAGATGGTTTTCCATGAATTTCAAAAGAAAACTATTACAATTTGTTGTTAGTAATATTATTGGAGTACAAATTAATGTTAGGAAGCAAGATAAAAAAAATTAATGGTATGTTAGTTGTTTTTGAATTTGTTCATTCAGGATGAAGGCAGTCATGACTTTACATAGATTCCTATTCTTCAGCATGAATTGCTATGCCTCCTTGGGAAATATCAAAGAGTGGTTTCCTGTTGTTTTCTCCATGGTTTGGAATTCAATTTTCCTTCTTAGACTGGTTGTTACACTAGAAGGTCTAGTCTACACAGCTGCACCCCCCCAAAGCTGGAAGGGAAAAGAACGGATGGATTTACCCTCTTTTTTACAAAGGCATTAGTGCAAAAGTGAGCACAACAGACTACCCCAGAATCGGCTTGCTGATTCCATTTTTCATACCAATATCCACTACACTACCTGTAAAGTGGGTCAGTATTTGTAATTCAGTATTGGAGTTGTGTGTGGACACTGTTAACAATGTCGAATATGAAATTGGCAAACTGTTTGTATTCATTTCAGTCTTATGTAATTGGGAAACATGTAGATATACCCCTTTCTTCACTCCAGAGCAGGTTTAGGCTCTCTAGAATAAGGACAATTCTGAATTCAAAACCATGGAGAAAGCAGTGGGAAAACCACTCTACTATCTTTCCCAAGAATCATATCAATGCAAAATTTACAGATATTAAAAAGAGGCTTTGGAGAGCCATGATTGTCATCATCCTCAAGGGATATTGCACTTAAAGAGAAAAAAGCAAAATATAAATTATTGATGAAACTTTCTAAAGCAAATTTTTTATATAAAAGCTGAAGAAATTCTGTAAAGAATGCCAAATCTTTGGACAGATATTCTATTATGGCCTGGTTATGCAAACATTTGAAAAAGTTTTCCAAGTCTCTTGCAAGTTCCCAGATTGATAGTGAGAAGGATGTGAAAGAAGTATGCTCCCACCCAACATTAACTGCAAAAGAGTTTGACGTTCGGCAGAGGTGATACTCCCTCTGCCTCCTGTGTTTTGTGGACTGATTTGCAGTGAAGTACTATAAAGTTCTCAGCCTAACCAAGAAACATTTTACAAAAAAAAAAAAATGGTCAGATTTTAGAATGTGGGTCAAGTGGAGAATTTTTCAACCCTTTCCAATAAGTAATCAAAGTGTCTATTTTGTCTGCCTTTCTCTTGCTACTTCACTTTAGGGTATACAGATATGTTGATAAGCATTTAAGTTTAATTCATATAGGTAAATAGAAGACATATTTTACTTTGTTTTATTTATGATGGATCATAAAATATGAATAGAACCTGTTAATCATCTTCCTTCAAAAGCACTTTGAATAATTTATGCAATTTTCGATTAAAATTGATTTGCTTTCAAGATTAAGGCAATCAAAAGATGAAGTTAATCACATTCAAATATGTGCCCAACCTGAGTTGTCTTAAAAGGATTTCTTTCCTCCTGAGCTTGTGCCAGAAATCCTTAATCTGAATTGATCTCTTGTATGTAGCAGAGGGGGGTAATGTCCTTACATTTTAAGATTTCTTAATTTTAAAATCCATAATTTAATATTCTAATATTAGCAACTCTATTTTTTCATCATTTATCCTTGTATACAAGATAATTATTATACTGAATGTATTTAAAATTGCCAATTTCTTTTCTTTCTTTTTTAATGTAATCTGTATAAATAAGATTTGCTTATTTAGTTCTGGATATTGAGGGTTTTAATATTTGAAGGAAACTTTTTTTAATGATTTATTTCTTTGATATTCTCTTTCTTCAAGAATGGTAGCATTTTTTGTTTGTTTTATTTTTAAGGGTGGAAACATGTATATTTATAAAGAAATATTAAACTCATCTAAATTTTTTTCTCCCAAATTCTTATCACTTTTAAAAATTCAGTTTGTCTTGGAGAGCCATAGATTTGGATGCTAACAAATCATAATGAAAAATTGATTTCTGAAATTCTATTTCATGTAAATTTGTTGAACTACTAAATATCCTATTTGGTATTGGTCATTTTTATATTTCATTATTTCTTTTATAGTATTAAGTACACTTACCTATAGGCTGTATCTAGAATCTGAACTAATTATCTAGTGCTTACCATTGACATCTAAACTTAGTTAAAATATAAGTAGGTACCTCTCTCCATAAAATAGCAATACCTAAGGTTTAAAATGCTTTTAAAAAAAAACAAAAAACGAAAAGTCTTGAAGTGTTTAATTCCCAGCTGATAGACTGAATCTAATAAGCAAAATACTTTGCATTTTGAACTTAATTTAAATTGATCAGAATCTTTTTTTATCAGTAAAATCTATAAAATCATCCATATTGATAAATCTGTCAACATAGCAGAATTCTCTTTATTAAAAAGATTTTTTCAAAAATAAAATATACTTTCTGAAACATTATCTAAGGAAGATTAACAGATTTAAAGTTTAATTAATTTGATTTGAAACAAATATTACATACTTTGTTTAAATATTGGAGAAAGCATTTTTAACATGGAGTTGGGTGTTTTTATATGTTGACAGCTCTTTCAACAGACTGATGTTTGGAAAATTACATGAATATCATGTGAAAACCTTCTTTTTTTTTTTTTTTTTTTTTTGTTGTTGTTGGTGGTTTTTTTTTTTTACTACCCAGTAATCGTGAAAATTTGATATTCTATGCAATCTAATATTTATTTGAATTTTTAGTTCTTTGACTATAAAAGCTTACTTACGAAAATGCTTGTTTAGGAAATTTTAGAAAATTACCAATAAATTTTACTTTAGCTCTTATTTTCAGATGATGTTATGTAAGGATGTTCGTATTTACAAAAATAGGTATGTTTATATGCATAAAATTAAATTCATTATTCATTGAAAATAATTTTTTTTTTTTTTTTTTTTTTTTTTAGTAGTGTCCATAATATATTTAATCTTAAAATGTAACCATAATATATTTAATCTTAAAAGCTCGTCTAATGAAATATTTTAATACATTCTTTATTTTACTATTCAAACTTGATTTTCTGTAATTGGGGGTTGGTTCTGTTTGACCAAAAAATTTGATTTAAATTCTCAGGATTTGTTCTTATAAATAATGTAAACATTAACCACTAGAAAAATTTCTCAATTTCATAAATTGAATTAGTAGTGGAGGGGTGGAGTGCTAGATGTTAAAAAAAAAAAAAAAAAAAAAAAGTTTCATTCATTTCTGAATAAGTCATGAAAGTTTCATTAAAATTTGACAATTATCTGATTTTTGCAAGAATTTTGTTTTTCACCACAAAAAAGACACTCAAATTTCCTGTATAAATTTATAATCCAAAGTTAATGTCAAAAAAAAAATTTTTAACCAAAATTTCCAAGATTCTAAAAATGATAAAAAAAAATACATAATTTTTAATCTTAATAAAAATTTGAAGGTTTTGACAATAAAATTTTTTTTTTTTTTTTTTTTTCATCCTGTATCCTCTCTTGTGACAAATTTTGTATGATTTTAAAATATCACTGTTCTGTTTTGGTTCATCTCCTGTATGATGTAGCATTTAAAAAAAAAAAAGTTTAAATCAAGTTGATTCATTTGTTGCATGCCAGCAAATAAATTATGGTTGTGCTTAAAGAAATAAAAAGAAAATATCTGCACACATTGAAAGATGAAAGAAATTACAAACTGTTGGTTTTAAATTGAGCTTTATATTTTTTTTTTTTTTTTTTTTTTTTTTATGAGTGCAAATTAAATAGAACAGATTTTTCATTTTTTTGGTGTTGTCACTATTTTTGATCTAACATTTGTCATACATTATGGTAGTCTCTGCAGTTTTCTAAATGTGATGATCAGAATGAATAAATTTTAATGAAGAAAATTCTATTTATTGTTCTGTATGCTTTATTAAATCTTGTCAGTTATCTAAAGTTGGAAATGATAAGGAGATAGCAGGTTTGCTGTTAAATCCAGGTTAGTTGATTATTAACAGGGAAATCAATATTATTGCAGATCATAGGAAAGAAAGAAGGAAATAAAGAAAGAAAAAAACAGCAAATAAAGTAACTGAGGAATGTGATAATGGGAGGAAGTGGGTTGTGGGGTATAAATGAATGGAATGAAGGCACCTTTGGGATTAAGGTAAGAGGAGAAGGAGGAGGACATATATCTGAATGAGTCAGAAGAGAGAATAGAAAGATACAAAATGGAGAGGCTGTCTGATAAAGTCATGCACTGTTAAGGCTGGGCAGATAGGACTGGAAAAGGAATCATACATGAAAGTATGGAAGACATTTTTGTTATAGTAGGACTGGGAAATAAAATGGATATAAATGGAAGTAAATCTTGGTAAAATCTGAAGGTGGCAGAAGCAAAAATAGCTTAAAAAAAAAAATGAAGACTGGATTGAATGGCAAGTGAGTGTTTATACATGAGACTAAATGTTATCCAACAGATTGGATGACCAATAAAAAAAAAAATAAGGATCAGTTGATACACACACACAAACACAGTTTAAATATGTGGAGAGATGGTGCATAAGGAAAACTAGACAAAAAATAATGTAGACAAACAATAAAATAATTCTAAGGAAATTAAAATGCTAACTTTTCTACTTGTTGCAAATGTAGAATCATATGCAACATGAAATGCAATTTATCTAATTTCAATAAACTCACGCATAAGCAAAATATTAACAGGAAAATTTTGTTAGGAACAAGAGTACTGAACAGTTATGTAATATCAGTCCTCCTATATAGCACTGAATAGACAATCTCTCCACAGATAAAGAATAGACTTGAAGTAACAGAAATGTTGTTCTACAGGAGGATGCTGAGAATACCATGGACCAAAAATGTGAACAACAAGTTTTAGAGATGCTGGAAACAAAAAGGACATATGCTTAACATCAGAAAGCTAGTTGAAATGTCTAGAACACATAATGAGAAAAGAGGGCTTGGAAAATTTAATACTTACAGGACATATTGAAGGCAAGAGGGACAGAGGAAAATGATGCAAGTTTGAGTAAAATGGTGATGAAACAAGATTTAGAAGAGATAGGAAAAAAAGACAAAGGAGAGGAAATTGTGGACAGCCATGATCACCAATATCCTGAAGGGACACAGCATATAGGAGATAGTCTTGTTGTATCTGTTCCTAGGAGAATTAAAACATTTGTGTTAAGATCACATCACACTCAGGCTGTATATCAATGTTTAACATTCCACTTGCTTCTGTCAATCAAAAAAAAAGTGGGATTAATATTGGCAAATGCAATCAAATTTAATTTAAAAGCAAGTCATTCTGTAAACAATTTGGTTATTATTTGTAATTATTCTCATTACATATATTCTATAGCATAGAGGATTACACTTATAGCATACCAGATTATACATGTTTTCATTCAAATGCCTTTTGCATTGTATTTACCGCATAAAATTATTTTTATCTAGCTTTAAATGTTTGCTTGTGCTGGTTGTAAGCAAAATTGCTTCAATTTAAATTTTGGTCAAATTTTTAAGTGTTTCATTATTACTGTGCTTTATTAAGTAAATAGAAGATTTGAAACTTTTCATTTTGGTTTTAGGATTCAGATTTTATTTTAACATTATTATAAAAATAACTTTTTTTTTTTCTTTTTTTTTTTTTTTACAATAATGTGATATTTAAAAAGATAATTTCATATTTTAATATAAATTTGATTCAATGTGGAAAACTTAGTTTAGATGAATAAACTTACCTTTAAAGAAACTTAATTTATTTCCAGTACATTTAAACATTTTAAATATCCCACCCCACATTTTAAATTTTTAATATTGAAATGTTTTGATACTTAGCAAGTTAAGCTATTATGATGCATTAAATTCATCATGATACTGTGTATATATATCTTTAGTGGTAGCATTGGTATACTTTGATAATCTCTTGTTCCTACTAATGTTTGAAATTTTGGAAACATTCCTGGGTAAAATAAGTGCTATGGAGGTCATTTGGAACTGTACTTTATATTTTTATGACATTATAAAATTGTAAAAGTTCTTAAAAGTTCTTTGAATTTTGCCAGTTTCATCACAACTTTGAAATTTTGTGTGTGTGTGCACTATTATTTTTGCTTAAAATGTTTGGCTTTTACTTTTTTTCTTTTTTTAACTGAAATATTCTACTTACACCTGTCTCATCTTGTCTGCCATTTTGCCTGCTCTGCAAATTAATATAGTTGTCCAGCATTATTTTTGTAAAGTGGAGCCTTAAATTGGTATTTTTCAAAGAATTTGGCATGGCTTACAAAGTTCTTGTGCTGCTGATGAAAGATTTTTAGTATTTCTTTTATCAAAGTGTTAAAAAAACAACAAAAAATCTAAACATGGAACTGATCTACTTGTAAGTGCATGAAATTATATATCTTTAAAGTAAGTGTTTGTAGATAAAAATGAACTGAAACGACATTAGTCTGCTTCATCAAATAAAACTTTTGTTTATTGTAAGTTTAAAAACCACTTAATCAACAAGTATATCTTTTTAAAACAAAACAATTGAAAATAAAAAAAAATTCACTTAAAAGATGAAATATTACTAGAATAACATGCCAAGAAGAGATCAGAATAAATATCCGGTATAAAACATTTCTTTTCAATGTTTGCAAAATGAAAGTGTTTTTGTTATCAGATTTTACAAGTTAATTTCTTTTTTTCCTTAGTAATTTGTTTGCCATCCACCTCCTGTTATTCAACCAGGATTGTCATTTCTTGTTGGAAAATGAAAGATAAAAGATGTAAATATTCTAAATGTATGACTGAAATCTTTTATTTGTTCCGGAGAGGGGGAATCTGACATAGCCATGCAAAATCCAGTAAAGTAATAAATAAAAAAAAAAAAAAAAAAAATTGAAGCTGTAATTATATACTATGTAAGTTGAGTATAAGACCAGAGTTAACGGTCAAAAACACCATGATCAGAGATCTTTGATATGGCTAGGAGTTTCTTTAATGCTCTGTGTGTGCATATAACACACGCACACACACACACTAAAAAGCAGAAAATGAACTTACTTCAGCATGGTAGGTAGGTACATGCATAAGAACAGTGCTCCAAGCCATAATGACAGAATTATTATTCCCTAAAAATGGTGTTTGTTGGCTGGTCATGACAGTTTCATACGCATAAACAGTGGAGCAATTCTTGGATATCTGACCTTACTTAACCAGCAACAAAAAAAACAAAAAAAAAACACTTTTATGGAAAATGAGTGAACACTGATGTCTACTCAAATAAGCGTATCTATTAAAAATAATGTTTTGAAGTTATAAAAATGTTGAATTAAAAAAAAATCTATTAATTTTATTATATAGTGTATACTTATTAGATTAATTCTGAGGACATGATAAAAGATATAATAATTGATTTTAGATTTTTGTAACACCCCATACAAGATGAAGCAGAAATCACCCCGCCCCCACACCAGCATTTTAAATAGAGAAGGACTTTCTGCTTCATCCTGTATTTTTCTTCCTGTTTTAATTACAGAAATTTATCAGACATGATGACAAATATAAAAGAACACATTAAATTTTAGTTTTTGATTAAGAAACAAATAGGAAAAATGTTGTAAATTTAACATTTTGCTTAATCAGACATTCTGGAAATAGAATAAAATGTGGTGTAGAGATTTTTGAATTCTATGTTCAGTTTTCATTGGTTATGTATTCTGTTAGTATATATCAATATTGCGTTAGTATATAAACAGTATTGTGTTGGTGTCATATTTACACTTCATAATGCATGAATATTAATTCTTCTGATTTTTTTTGATTTTTTTTTTTTGATTTTTTTTTTTCAGTTGTTCTGGGTAGGTTTCTAGCAAAACATTAATAGAATAAAAAATTCCAATATCCAAATGGTTTTCACAAATTCCATTTTATATACTTTCAATATTTCATGTCAATCATTTTATCCTGTATGTTTATAACTTTTTACGCTATATTGTAAATTACTAACAGGGAACATTACTTAACAAAATGGCACCTGTAACATTAGATCTGGTACTATGAAGAATTGAAAAGGAAATGTTTTTTTTTTTTTGTTTTTTTGTTTTTTATAGAATTGTTCTGGAAAAGATTTTGCACTGTGCAGGGCAATATAAGCCTTTTTGTATATATTGGAGTTGAAACTTTGTATCTTTTATTGTTCTCCTCTTACAAAGTGATTACAAAAAAAAGCAATATCTGTCATCAGTTTATTACTTTACCTTCAGTTTTATCAGGACATTTTCTCTTCTAATGGCACATTACTGAACAATGTGCAGAATCATGATTACCTGCTTTATTTACAGATTTATTGTATTCTTTAGTAGTTTTATCCAGTTCAGTTTTACATAACAAATGGAACAGAGTAGAAAAATATAACCGGATGGCCTGTTTTTTATTTTTATTTTTTTTAAACTCCAAGCAAGGCAATAATGCCGCTAAGATGCAAGGGGTTACTGGGAGTGAAAGAAAATGAGACTTTAGAAGGGACCAGAAACCCAATCCTACACTGACAATTCAGTACTAATTACTTCTGTCTTGCTAAGCTTTTAATGATTTTATCCAATGTTTAAATTTAATCTTTAAAAAAAATGTGCATTTAAAGCTTTATCTACAAATGTATTATAGAAACATTCATAAAAAATAGACAAATAAAATCAGGTTTCATAGATATGTCAACAGCAGCGTAATATCTTGTATTTGAATTTTCAAAATAGCTTTATAAAATCCTAAGAACAAGTTGTGGAAGAATTGCTAAATATCATAAAATAATGGCATTTATAAGTTTTTCTTCCTGCTAATTTATTTTTTAATCTCACATTAGTACCAAGTTTGAAGTATAGCCTAAATGATGCCACTTCTGATTTGTTTATTTTATGAAAAATGACTGGAATTTGCTCAAGACAAAATAAGTAGTAACAAAAGCAAAAGTTATTCTAATTTGTAAAAGAATCAAAATTGTCTCCTCTTAAAAATAAGAGTTCAGTTTTAATTATTTTAAAAAGAAACTATTTGAACTAATTATGAATACTAGTTTTGATAAAACTAATTCACACATACCATTGCAAAAATTAGATATTTAAGTAATTTTGTGATTTGTATTGGTTGTATTTTATTTTTTATTTTTACAGTTAATTCTATTATTAAATGCAAGTAAAAATATCCACATAAAAAATGTGCAGCATCCTGTTATCCCCTACTTACCAATGAATATTCCATTATGTAAATGTAACCGAAATTTGCTTATTGCCATTGAATAATGTTTCTTGTTACCATAGCAAAGGAATCTCTCAAATGCAGGAAGATGAGAATGTGACCAATATGTAAAGTTACAGCATATTTTATATCATACAATAGATTTGTATGTTATAATTATGAAAATTAAAAAAACTGTATAATTTTTTTTTTTTTTTTTTTTTTTTTTTAATGCTCTTCTGTGGGTTGTTTATTAATGCAAATTTGCTTCAGTTTGAAATCCACTTTCTGATGAATGTGGTAATGAGCCTCACTAACTCTGACTCATTGTTATGCTTATTGCATAGTCAAACTGACCAATATATTCTGTATGTTTTTATACCTATTGTTTTGCTAGTGTCACTATTAATATTTTTATCTTGAACCCCCTTCCCTCTCTTTACCCATCTTTGTTCATAAAGTTCACCATGTGTAATTTCTTTAATTTAAAAAGGTACCAAGTGAAACTGTATACTGCATCATACAATTAAATGGAGCTAAACACAGCTGCCATTAATAACCAACAGTGTTGGTACTTGAATAGTGAACTAATGTTTACCAAATGCCTGCTCATTTGAAAATGCTTCAACAATGCTCAACCTTTTTGGTAAGGGCCATTGGGGGAAGTACTTTCATTTCCTGAAAAAGCAAGAATGGTGACATGAAAGAAAAACAAATTTTAGACACAAAGAAACTTTTCTCATTTCAACTGATGACTTTAGTTCATGTGTCTATAAAGTTTTAATTTATTTAGTTAAGCTTGGCTCAAGACAACTTTTTATTACCTTCAATATTGGGTGAGTTATAATACCTAAAGACTGTTTCAATATTATCTGTTTGTATAACATGATGTTATGGGTAGTATATTAGGATTTTGATTATTTTCATTATTTACATTATTCAGACCGTTATCTTCATCTTCCCTGCCTTATTCACTACATTTTAGTTGTTTTCCCCTCGGCCTTCTTCAGGTGACTGGAATTTCATACCAGACCCTTTTTGTCCATCAGGGTAGATGGTTCTAGTTCCATATGCCATGCCTCTTCCAGATGTCTCAGTTATTTCCCTTTAACTCAACTCTCCAAGTTTTAATTCACCATTGCTGTGGCCTGGTATTGAACTCACAACTCTTTGGGTCTAGTCACTGAATCTAACCAACATCTTTATCCAATGGGCAATATGTCCTTGAGTATGAAATAAAGGGTTTGGTTTGAAATTCCAATCACCTGAAGAAGGCCGAAGCATACACAGTCAAAATGTTGTGAATATGCTAATGAAGATGAGGATAACAGTTCGAATAATGTAAATAATGCAAGTAATGATAATACCTCATCTCGGAGATATAGACAGATAGGATTTTGATTTTTCATATTGCTACCAATTAACCTTATTAGTTATGCTTAGCTTTTAACATTTTATGTAACAATCCTAAACCTTTCTGGTCATAGATTCATCACCACTAGTCCCATGACTGGATGTTGTTGTAGGGTGGCTGTGCAGCTGAGAACCTGACCACTCAACTTCACATATCTGGGTTGAAAGCTAGAGAGGTATTCATACATATATAGTGTTTCTTGCAGAAAGTAAACTTGACAGTGCCCATCCCCCTCTTCAGGTCATACAACAGCTGATATTGTCCAACTTGAGGGCCTGTCTTGGTCATGTGGTGGTTGATTGTATGTGGAGGAACCTTTTCCATTGTTGTTGACTTCAGACTCCAAAGCCTTCTTCCCAGTATCATCACCAGACTAGCTGCATCCATAGCTATGGAACCCAGGCCATCTATTGTGCTAGATGGCCATTGAAAGTACAAGATGGTTCATTTGCCTTTGACAGACTGGTTTTTAATCCTTCTGGGTGGCAAGCCAACCTTGGTAACAGGAAAGCCTGGTAGAGGAACTGGTTTCTTTGTTGTTGATTCATCCATGCAACAAGTAGTACTGGCATATATTGTCCCAGTAACACTATCTGACATAAAAGGAAGTGCAGAATTTTGTGCTATTTTTAACTAAAATCTTTTTTACAGATTGAACCTGAGAATTTTGGTCGGGAAGATCTCTTCCTGACCAAAATTCTCATTGTCATTGGTTAAAGATACAAATATTTCTCATATAATAAATAGGGTTTTTATATATTCAAGTTTTGTCATGGAACATTATATGCATTTGTATTAGTTTTTTATTTCCTTCTGTGTTTTCTCTTTTGTCTTGTTTTATTAACTCTGTTGGATGACAGTTAAAGTTTGTTTTTACGGTCCTCTTTTGTTAATAGTAACTTTTCACTGTTTCATTTATGCTTTGTGTATTAACCAGAATTTTTTTTTTTTAACTAAAATATAAATACAAAAGATGATCTACCTAGCAAAAAACATTTAATAAAGTATAAAGATTTAGATAATTATGATGCTTTAGTTTGCTTCATTCTCACTAATTTGATGACTTAAAATGGTGACTCTGAACTCAAGTCTAGACAATAAGCAGGATTTCTTAGCATTGTCATTTAAAGTGTATCCTATTTATTATGCTGTCTAAAAAAACTGAAACCTACTTTAAAAGAAATACTGATTTGTATAATTTGTCTGCATTAATTACCTGATATTTTATTTCATCTGTTAATCGATTCATTTTTCAAACATTGTTCCTTTGCTATATATAGGCAAAACCTTTACAAGTATAGATGCCCAAAATGACACCAAAAATCAGTGTCCACCTTATTACAAAAGGAAGTTTGATGCTACTACATAAACATAATGTCAAGTTGTTTGCATTTTCTTCAAGAGTAAAAATATTTACAGGTCCCCACCCAAAATATATATATATATATAGAGAGAGAGAGCTATTTTTTTAGAAAAGCTTATATGCTACAATTTCAGTATCCATTACAATGTTCTAATGATTTTAGATTATCTAATATAGAAAGATATGTGTGTATGTGCATGCATGTAAGGATAAAGCCTACTTCTGACAGAAAGATTTTCATACCTGATAATGTGGTTTAGCTACTAAATTTGTAATTCTAGATTCTCATTAATTCATTGCTTCAACAGTTTTATTAACATTTACTTAACTACTTGAGCCACCGATATTTTTCAAAAAAAATTTTTTCAATTTAGAAAATGGTACCACTTGTTTTATTGCATGCCTTTTTATTTTATTTATTTTTTATTTTATTTTATTTTTTTAATAATTTTAATCTTTTAAGGTTGGATATGGTGTGTGGATAAGCAAACAATATTGCAACTGAATTTATTGAAGTTGTTTATATCTGACATAATGTGGCAAAAGAAAAAAAATCATTTACCAAGAAATGGGACATGCATTCTGTAAGACAAAATAACTAAAATAGAAGTGAGTCTATGGCAGCTGTGGCCATAAATGCATTTTGATATGTTAATATTGTGTGCCCTCTCCCACCTGTCGACCAATGAATATGAAGTTTTTTTATTTTTCTACCTCATCTATCAGCTCACATTTTGGATTTTCTGACCATTTACATGTATTGACATTTGTAATATTGCATCTGTGATTTGTGATTTCAACATTTTTTTCTGTCCCTGGATCTTCAAGTTTGGACTTGTGATTTGTTTAGTACATTGTGGAATTGAGCTGCCATATCAATTTCTGAACAAGCTATTTCACTGACATTGCAGATGACAAATTCAATCTAAAATTAATTCCTGAATTTGACGGCAGTGGGTCATTAGTATAATGGGTTTAGAAAGTCGAACTGGTATGCAAACTCTGTGATGTGACGTCGCTCAAACCATCATTTCCATTTGACTGACTGGAGGGGCATTTACAGTGTATAAACAATTGACCAAGGAAGAGAGTGGATGCAGCATGAATTAAGGACGCGTTATACAGCACTTTTGCTGTGGACAGTTTCTCTGCATACAAGAAGTTCGAAGCTCAGAAACTGTGCTCAGGTGAAACTAGATGTTTACTTGGCTGATTTGAGAAAGTTGGTGTTACTGTTCCGAGAAATGCCTGACTGCACAATGGTGTGTCCCTTTGTCCATCAACTCCTCTGACCTCCAGGATGGACTTGCTGCTACTTCAGGAGGTAATGGCCCAGACGCTTATGAAGGAAGAGTCTGAAGAGGAATGTCCACCCAAAGTAAATGTGTTCTCTCAATTGTGGGCACTTCTGTTAGAATTAAGTGCTACAGATGTAATGATCCAAATCACCTGGTGAGGGACTGCCTCCAGAAGGGGTAAACAACTCTGGCACATTGCTGCCACTGCCATAGGTGCCAGGGGCCAGGGCACCTGTTATGAGATTGTCTGATCAAGGGGGTGGTACATCAGCGCCAGCCTCATCCCCCTCCAAGATGTAAATGCAGTGCCTCTTCTACCTGACCATATCAGTGCCAGTCTCTCTTTGCTGCAAGGTGTGGCCATTTCATTATATCCCTCTGGTAAACCTTCTATGCTCAAAAATTAACAAGTAACCTGAGATAAATGAGAAGGAACATTGTTGTGCATAAATACATGCTTTACTTTGAAACTGTGAGGCTAGAACTTGTACCATTCAAAGAAAGTCTTGCACATGAAATCACAATATTTAGCACTGTTCAATTTAACTCTTGCATTGAGTGGTCCAATAAGGTTTTGGTCAACAATTCCAGCCCATATCATCATATTGTCACCTTTTTGATGCCTACAGGTACATCTCCATTCGTTAGGATCAACCTATCAAATGTTACCCAAGATTCATCCATGAAAATTACTTTAGAAAAGTCAATTTTCATGTATTTCTTGTCCCAGTTTTGACACTTTAAAATATTTGCTTTACTGAGAGTAGTTTGCCACAAGGATTTCTTGACAGATTCCAGTTTGCAAAGTATTCGGCACCTTTTTATCCTTTTTGACTCCAATTCCAGTTTGTTCAAAGATCTGACCATGGGTCAAAAGTGCTTGTTTCACTACAACATGTTTACATTCCTTTCAAGGAGACAAGTTCTTAAAGTCTTTTTCTTTGTTTCTATTTCTCAACTTAGTTATAATTTCAACAGCCCTCTTTATCATTTGATGATCTCTGTGAAGCTCCTTTGATATCTCCAATGTGGATATTTCCTTACTCGATAACTTTTTATCTGAGTTATTGAAGTTTATATGATTTACATAATGATTCCAGAAGGGCTATACTTTAAGCTATGTAGATATATCTCTTGAAGTTGATGGTATTGTATTTTTATGCCAAGTATCTAAGCACCCAAAAAAGAAAACTTAACTACTTTTCCTCAAAGTAGCAACTTAAGTTAGATTTCAAGTTTAATCACTTTATGCAATATGATCATAAAATTTCACTAAATAATTTTAATTTTTCATGATCATCATAAATTTGCTAGCAGTTTGTGTTTCATTTTAAAAGTATTGCTTTATGGTATAAATAAAAAATTTACCCAAGAATTTTCTTATTTTCTTATCCATATACCTTTTTACTTACACATATTTGTTCACCGTTATTGGTCTCCAATTACTTCTCTCTGGAATTTGTAATTAACCCCTGAACTTATTTGTTTGTCTGGAATTTTCAATTTGGTCTTCTTTTCAACCCTTTACTACTTCTTAGCTTTTTTGTTTTGTTAGTGAAAAGGGTTTTGGCAGGTGTCTTATTCCTTGTAAGCATTCCTTTTTGCTTGTTACTAGCAAATAGGTAAAAGATGTGGTTGCCATTTTGATAGGTAAATATTTTAGAAGAAGTGCTGTAAATTAGTCATCATAGTAAGTGATAGTTCTAATTACATTTTTTTTTATATACAAAACAACTAATTTAATTATCTTAATTGTTTATGCATGCTAATTGAAGAGGCAGAGTGAAAGTTGATTGTGCAAGTGAAATTTATAATAAATTGTGTTTAACTTTTGTGACTGGAATAAAGGTGTACATTATTCACTTGTGTCAATATTAAAACATGGATAGAATTTTGTACTTTTTACTGTAGATTGTCATGGTAGTTCTTTGCACATATCTACTAAACACAATCCCTTTATCTATTTGAATTGGAAAACCATAAAAGTACATTTTAGTATCTCTGCAGTATCTCTCTTGAAAATTACTTTAAATTTTTACTTCTCACCCCCTTTCTCACTATTCAGTTTTAGTTAAACTAATTTTATTCAGAAAGAAAAATAGTATAAGTTTTAAAATAGAAAGGTTTGACCATTAGTTAAAATATGTATGTCAAAAATGTTAAATTTTAGGAACACTTTTCTTTTAAGAGGTGAAATTTTTTACCTCACATTGTCTAAAAGAACAGTTTAAAGTTGGCTGAGAATCCAATGGGGGGGGGGATAAATTTCTTTCTTTTTGTAGTAACACGGGTTTATTGGTGAAACATATCAGTGTATGTTTCCTTACACATTTACCAAGAAGTGAAATCCTAATAAATTAAAATCAAGCTCTGAAATACATGCTTCTAGTTTCCTTGTGTATTTCATTTAGCAAAATAGAAGGTAAATGTTTTTTTCTTTTTCTGTGTAATTAAAATCTTGAAAAACTTCCAGAAAGTTTATCAGCAATTTTAGCAAATGTTACAAGTTACTAAAAGGTTAAGATTTGAGCTTTGTTTTGAAACGACTGAATATTTGAAATATTTAAAGGAAATTTTTCTTTCTTTTGGAAAATTTTCTTTGTGGATATTTTTGTTTGCTAGTATAAAATAATTTTGAAGTCTTTCATTCCCTTTTATCGTTTTTATCGGAAAAATTAAAGCAAACTTGGCTAGTGAACCAAGTATAGTACAAAAAGAATTTATTCAAAAGGTTGAGTGCTTTAAATCAAAGGTTGTTGGCAATTCTTGGCGTTTCCTTATTTTATTTCCTTAGATCATTGGCAAATGAAATGATGCATGGGTCATAAGGGCAGAAGTCTAAATCTGATATTCAAATCAATATAATTTGAATTAATGTTGCCTTTTGTGGAGAAATAGTGATAGCTTTTTATGGTCAATATCTTTAGACTTTTTCCCCTTTAAATCATTTGTTTGAATTTAAAAATTTTTGATATTAGCAACTTTTTTTTTTTTTTTTCTCTCTGGAGATTTCCTTTGTCTGAAAACTTTGTTGCTTTGAAAATTTTCCTTATAGCATATCTATCTACACTTTGTTCATGAGACCTCCAAAAGTGCTAAAAATGTATATGAAACCTACTCACTTTTACCTGGTTTTCTAATCATTTTTCTTTTTGTTAAAGGCAGCTATTCATTCAATTTCCAGTACTTTGTAGTGAGATTTTAATCTGAGTCAACCAATATTTGGCATTTTGTAAAAATAAAAATCAATTTAGGCTGCTTGGGATTTTATTGTAAATCTTTTTAAAAAAAATAATGAAGAATAACTTTTTTTTACTTGTTCCTTAAATTTCCTGCTGAATAGAAATTTTAAAAAAATATTGTGGCATTGAACGTTTTGAATTGAATAATAATTTAAAATGCTTTTATTTTTGTATTCCTTTTAATAACAGAACAAATTTAGAAGTTTTTCTTTTCTAAATATCATTAATTCTGATAAAGGAATTTTTTAATCAACAATATGAAGATACAAATGTTTATTTGAGTTGAGCAATACAAATTAATACTTGCAGCTCAAAGAAATGATCTCTTTTTTTTTAAAAATCAGTTTCTTTCTCTTTTAATAGATTCCTTTACAGTTTCTACATCTTTTTATCCAATAATTTTATATTATGTCACCTAATTCTTTATGTGGCATATAATATTTTTGACTTCTTTATTTTGCTTTCATAAAAACAGATACAATTTAGGTAGTATGATGTTTTTTTTAATTAATCTTAAGATTAAAATTCTTCTACAGTTCTAGCCTGGCATGTAGATTTGATTCTAAAATCATATTATGTCCAGAACATATTCCCTTGAGAATCTTTGCAAATAGCCTTTATATTGGAATAAGAACATTTTCTTGTTCTGTTGATTTTAATATCACTGAATATGGAACTTAAATTTTAGTTGAATTGCAGTTATGGTCAGCATTACAAGTTCTTTTATCCTTACTCTCTACTGCTTCTTTTCTTTAATATATGCAAATTATGAATTGTCATGACTGTTCTTAGGGAAAAGTAGTGGAGTAGTTGAGTTTAACTGGTAGCACCATGCCAAGACAAGATCCCATGCAACCAAACTATTCTAGAAGAGATAGTGTTTCTTGTCTTTCTCAATGATTTTACTACAAAGTGAATGCAACAACCTGACAGAATAGAACTTGGTCTGCTGTTGCATTTTTTGTTGCACCATACACACTTTCCGCTATTATAAGTTCATGTTAATAAAAGAGGAGACAACCTCAGTTTTTTTAACCAACATTATCTTATAAATTATTTTAAAAAAAAAATGATCTGGGTGATTTTAATGTAAGCAATCAACCATGTTTCAGGCAACTTTCCAAGATCGATGATGACACTCCACTTGCCATCGTGGAGAATAAACCAAAATTTTTTATGGAAGGGATTGCATAGAGTTTGAAAATAAATATCTCGACTACCTTTCACAATTTGAAGAGGCATGGGTTCCAGAAAAACAGCTGATTTTGACAAATTGAAATGATCTTATTTTCCAATATGACAATGTAACACTGCATGTTGCAAAACTGACCTTGCAGAACCTCGAGTTGAAATAGGAAACCCTCCACCATATTTCTTCTGACTTGGCTCTTTCTGATTTTCATTTGTTCTGGTCTCTACAGAAAAAAACTGGACTCTGTACAGTCAATAGAAATCTACCACACAACCTTCTTCCAACAAAAAAAGTTTAAATTCATGTATGACATATGAGGGCAGATCATAGCATAATATAGAAATAATGGAATTACTAAAGAAATAATACTGAAAAATATCGTGTAAATCAAATGCTTTTTTTCATCATTAGGTTAACAGACATTGATTTACCTGTGTATAAAGAGATTTATTCATTTTACTTAGAATGCTTCTTCCTTATCTTTAGTACTTTTTAGAATGACTTTGAATTTTTTGTAACGTTTACTTAACTGAGGCCAATGTACTGATGAGGATGGGGACAGCTACATAGATATTTATAATTGGGATAAGAATGATCATGAACAGAAAATAAACATCCTCTACAAAGTCTTCCAAGAAATAGGACTCAAGATAAACTTTTCAAAACATACACTATGATCTGTAATTGAAATGAAAGCAATGATGGTGTGACACTTTAAGGGTTGAAGAGATAGCTTGATGGCTATGCCGCGAGAGATGTAACTTTAAGGATTAAAAGATAGAATGATAATCATACCAAGAGTTGAGACCAGATTTTAGTAAATTCAGAGGGTTTTTTTTCCCTTGGATAAAGGTAGAGGGGAAGGACAGAAACATTTGATTTTTCCTACAAAAAACCATATGGCCAAAGCTGACAATTGACTATGAAATGAAGACACTATTGGGTTTAAAATCCAGGTTATGGAATTACCTACTGGCCAAAACACGACAGGGAAAAGTTGGAGTTAAAAAGAAATTAAGGTGTTCTGGAAACAAAGGCATAGTTAAAGAATTGTTTTTTTCTTTCCTTATCACTTGGCAAAAGAAGAGGAGAAAGGCAGAGTAAAAGCAGAAATGGAGACACTATTGTTTTTAAAATTCGGGTTATGGAATTGTCTGCTGGCCATAACCCGGTAAGGAAAGTTGGTTAAAAGGTGATTGTTAGTTTTTTGGAAACAAAGATAAAGTTGGACAACTGTATTTTTTTTTTTTTTTTTTTTTTTTTTTTGTCATGTGTCAAAAAAAGGGACGCGAAGGTGTGAATCACTGAAGTGGTGAAATTCCTTTAGATAAGGACTGAGGTGCCACAAGAAGAGGCTCTCAGGGGAACAGCTGGTGAGTGTCTGATTGGGAAGGCAGAAAGGGTTAAGGGATTGTGTTGATGAAAATTTTTGGATGTTAATTAAAATTAATAATTGGAGCTAAGCTATGCCTGCTTGCCCATGCAGTCTAGAGATTGGATTGGTCAAGTAACTATAGAAGTGAAAAGGCCTAGCAGAACACCAAGGAAGGCATAGGAATTGCTTACACCTCTTGGTCAGTATTAATATGAGGCACCAATATGAGAAAGAAGGACTTAGGGTGGATCAATATTCTGCTATCACTACTCATCAGAGGAGGGATCTCTCCAAAAGAGAGATTCTGGAAGAATCTTATTTTTATTTTTTGAACCACAGAATAAGTTACTTTTAATGGAATTTCAACCAGCAAATAGAATTGGCTGTTCAGTCAATGAATGCCAAATCTTTCCTTATAAAGAAACCATTAATATTATTGTCATGAAGGTGACTTCTTGATGTTAAAATTCTGGAGTAGTGATCCCAGCATACAGTACCTTTGCAAAATGCCTGAAAACCATAGCAAAGGTGGAATTGGGTATACAGAACTGTTTGGAGGCCATCAGTGATTTGTGCAAGCATAGTCACAAGTTTTCATGACTGAAAGATTGAGATTGGCCTTGTTGAAACTGTTGATCACACACCATGTGATGTGCTCTCTTTCAGAAATTGTAACTAATGTCCACTCAACATAGTTGCAGTATAAACTGCAGGTGTTCTCTGTTGGTGTTGAACAAACACAAATGTACGTGAACAGGTGTCCACAACAGGGATTGATTGCTCTGAGTTTAGACAAAAGTGCTGATACCTATGTTTTATTGGTACTATACTAATGTTTAAATTGGAGAAGAGCAGTCCATAAAAATCAACATCCTTCGAAAACACACCAGAAGACAAATAGAAGAGACAAAGAGAGCACAAAAAAAAGGCAGTTTTCTATCCCTACCATGGAGTGACTGTGGACATCTCTTCAGATCCAACATGGGACTCATTTTGCACAGAAGGAAATGTTGAGCACCACAATGATCAGCAAATTCCAATGATGACTATAAACAAATTTAACCTCACCTATTTAAAAAAAAAAAAAAAAGTTAACATTTACCTCCCCCCCATTTCTTCTCTCAATCATATATTTTCATTTCTTTTCTCTTTTTCCCCCTCATGTCTTTTTTATATCCCCCCACGCTATCCTTAAGCTGAGTTTTATGAATTAGACATTGCAAGCCAAACATTTTAATGTTCACTTGACACGCTTTGAAAAACAGCCACTATAAACCTCATCCTTATCATTTTAGAGATGTTCACATTTCTGTATTCAATAATTGAATTTATCAAAAAAAACAAAAGCAAAAAAACTTTTCAATTTAAATATACTTTAAGAGGAAAACTTAATTTGATATTTTGAACAAAATGTATAATCTCAAATTCCAGTTTTTAATCATTTAAGATTTTTTTTTGTCTTTCACGATAACAATTTGGTACTATGGTAAATTATTTAATGCTATTTACAAAATATCTTGACTTGTTTTTGGTGCAATCTAAACTCTCCATTGCTATGGCAAGATCATATCATCTGATTTTATTAGTACAGTATAAATCAGTTGAAAAATTGAAAACATCAAGTAATCTATGTAATTGGCTTGTAAAAATTTCTGTTGAAATTTCTGGACACATGAAGAGGGTTTGGAGAATTTGACCTTCACAGGGCATATTGAGGGGCACATGGAAACCAAGTACAGCTCTTAATATGCTAGTGTCAATGGATAGCAGAACACAGTATTAGGGGAGATAGTAGAGACAAACATTACATAGAGGTACAAAGTATTGGAAAGAAACTTTTTTTTTTCTTTTGTTATCTGAAGATAGTTAGACATATGCTATTATAGCCCTATCCTGTATCCAGAGTAACTTTGGAAAGCCATCATCTCTGGTTGGTGTGAAAACTAGAAAATCAAGAGAAAATACTGTTTGAATCTTTATTATTTTAAGACCCATTACTGCAACTGAAAAGTAACAATTTCATTAGGTCATATTGTATCACCGTTTCCTGTCTTGATAAGGTTGACCAAATTGTTTTTCTTTAATATTTTTCATGAGTTTCAAGAGTTTTAGGCAATATATGTTGGGCTCTTTTTCATTAGTTTACAAAAAACAAATTAGGGGAATATATATATATATATATATATATATATATATATATATTTATATTATAATAATGTTTGGTTGAATAATGTAGACCTATGTCTATTTTTATTTTAATCCTTTCAAATTCATGGATCATTTTCTTACTGTTGTTATTAAACTCATTAAGGCGCTTTATTTTTTTATTTATTTATTTTTTTTCATCTATTTTCCTAAGTTCTTTCAATTTCATCCAAGATCATATTCAGGGTTGAATTGCTAAGACAAAAAAATTGATGTAAATGGTAGTTGTGAATTTTTTTGTAAATGTGCATGAAACGCATTCTGTTAATTCAAAAATTAGCATTATATAAGGGAGGTAACTTAAATTATATTTGTAATATTTTTTTTTTTAATTTGCATAGTTGTTATAATTGCAATTTTTTTTAAATTAAATTTAGGTATTTTTAATCCTTGCTGTTATAGATATTTTAAAACATTGTTGCTATACTCATAATTAGTCTTATTTATTTGAAAATACTTGGGGAAAAATAATAGAAAAACAAAATCAGTGCCTTCCTTAATGAGTTTAATAACAACATTAAGACATGAGAAGTGTGAATTTGAGAGGATTAAAATAAATAGGCATAATATCTAGATTCAACCAAACACACACACAAGGTGTAACAGCAAAATTGTTCAATTGTTAGATTAAGCTCTGAACCATCTTAGAAACTGATTAAAGATATCTTTCTGGAATTCTCCAAGGTTTTTATAACACTATTGGACTCTACTTTGAACAATAGGCATGTATAATTACTCTCTAAGCTTAACAGAAGAATTATGATGAAATCGATCATAAACAAAAATGACATGTTCATCATTAATTAATCATAGCTAAGGATCAGAAGCTCATGAAGAATTGAAATAAAGTTTAATATATATATATATATATATATATATATATATATATATATATATGATCATTTTCCAACTTATTCAAGATTATGTTCACCCTCTCTAACCTCCTTTGTATCCTGGAATAACAAGGTGCCTCACACATTTCATGTACAATTTAATTTCTAAGTCTTTTTCACTACTTTTTGCACTGTCATAGCTGAAACTCCTCTCTCATGTGCCAAACATCTTATGGATTGAGTTGGATCTTTTCTAATTGATCTCTTTAGCTCTAAGTTGAAATGATGATCCCTCTTCCTGTTGTGACCTCCTGATCCAGCTTTCCTCTCTACTGTTCCCTCTTTTTTAAACTTATTCACCATTCTCTTGATGTTTCTTGAATGGATTTTGAAGATGGAAGCCAAAGTATGAATGTTGGTACCATTTACTGAAGACCTGAATAATCTTTTCCCCCTCGTCATTACTCAATTGGGAAGACAATGGGTCTGACATAAAATGATTTTAACCTGTTCTCTTTTTAGCTGAATAACTCAAATGGTTTTTCAGTGATTCTTACCAAAAAATGGTGTAAAGATGGCTAAACGTCTTATCTGAAAACCTGGAAAAAAAAGAAACTCAATTAATTTAGTGTTTTTTTTTTCCTTAGATATTAAAATTTTGTGTGATGTTACACCTCTTGTGTGTGCCTATAATATATATATATATATATATATATATATAAAAACAGGTTTTTAACTTTGATTAAAATAGTTTTTTGTTTTTTCCCTCAAGTTTATTACTTCCTGGCTTTTTAAACCTTTTTTTTTCTTTTTCCATTTTCCATGGTGATCATTAAATTGCATTCAAGTGTGTTATGAGAGGACACAACTGATTTACAATTGAAAGAGAAATTGTTTATGAAGTTCATTAAATAACAAGTTAATGGTTGGAGTCCATTTTACTCTAAAGTGATTTCCATGTGCTTGAAATGATTAATCCACTTTCAGGAAAATGTTAAAATATCTGCTTCTATATTTGATCTAAAATAATTTTTTTTTTTAAATTGATTTTTAATTCATTTTATTACTCGAAAAAATAACAAAAATTAATTAATAGTCCAAGAGTATTAAAAAAAAAAAAAACACCATCTGAAAACAAATGGTTCAGAAATTTTGTCTTTCTTTACTCTTTACAATATTATGTACATCTTTTTATCCTTTCTCCAATAAAAATTTCTAATTTTGACTCAAAATAGTAGTTTACATAGGTTTTATATATATATATATATACCTACCTAACTCGGTGGGTGAAAAAGCCTGGATAGCCATGTGGTGAAACCTAGGTAGGTAATACCTGGCTCATTAGGATTTATTTATTTTATATATATAATAATTTATCAAACATCTGGGCCTGATGAGCATTTCCATGCAATCATCAGGCAATCCATACATGTCTGTTCAATGATATGGGTATTTATACCCCCTCAGCTAACTGAACTTGTTACTTGTAGCTGGCAAATACGTATAATGTACTCAGCATCTGATTTCTGACTTTTTTTTATAATATATATATATATATATATATATATATATATATATATATATATATATATATATATATATATATATATATATGTGTGTGTGTCTGCACATGCAGACATGTGTTGTTGTTGTTTTTTTTTTTTCAGTATAATTTGTTTTATCAGCCATTTCATAAGTTTAAAAAAATTGGTTGGTTCATAATTCTATAAAATGAAGTCTTAAACTAAATTTTTTTTTTTAAATCATACTGCAAACAAGTGAATAAAAACAGATAAATGAAATATGTAAGTATCTATTAATAAGTTGAATAGTAACTTTTTTTTTAATGACTTTCAAGCTATTTTCTCTTGAGCTACATTATAGATCATTTATAAGTTTTGATTCTCATTCAGTCAAATGTATGTTCAACTTTGCCTTGACAAGTTATTTTTTAGAAAAAAAAAACTAATTGGATAGCTTAGATTTAAAACTTTTATTTTTTGATTTTTAAAAATATATATTTATATTTTCTGTCTTTTTTATATAATATATATATATATATATATATATATATATATATATATATATATATATATATATATATATGATATAAAAAGGTTAGTAAGTTAATGTTTTTCATCTGTATGTCTCTTTACTGTTACATCATATAAATATTAATAATATATTTAAAATAAATATTAATAAGTAAGAAATAATAAAAAATGTTAGATTAATAAATAAAGATCCATTACCATATTCACCATGCATCTCTCACATACTGGCACCACGTATTGATTTTTGTTTGTACATTAATCAAGAGCTTATCTGATTTTTAAGTTTTGTATGGCAAGGTTTAGTCTTGAACTACTAATCAACTGAGGTTACATCAAAAAAAGGCTCCATTAAATAGCTAACAAACAAATAACTCAACATATCCCTATCCATGTCCCTATCAGTCAAGCCAATTAGGTGACAGTCTAAGCTTACTTGAGCCTGGGTGTTGCCTTACATTCATCTTGGAAGACACACACACATTTTTCAGGGTATTTTTAAGGAAAAAAGTGTATCTTGTAAGCCAGAAAATACAGTAATTCTTTATCTATAAACCTGATGGTACCTGTGTGATAGTTTAATTCACTCATAGCTTGTTCCCATGCAATTTCCTTTCTAAGTACTGGCCAGACTCAACTTTGATCAAACTGGAATCAGTATCTTCAGCATAATTTGGTTGTAAGGTCTCATATAAATTAGGCACACACATCTGACTGTAATTGATTAATAGATACATTGTCTGCTTCAGCTTTTTTGGGTGAAGATATAAAAAAATATTAAAAAGTATGTTTTCAAATATGTAATTCAGTTAGTGTCTAGATAACTAAAACAGCATATATTTCAGATATTTTTTTAGTCTGCTATCAAGGTCTAGCACATTTTACTGGTGTTACCATGATAGCATCCATTAACATTAGAACAGTGAATGAATGCCAGTCCTCTCTGGCATTTATGCCAGAACCTCATTCATTTTTTTCTCTGTTAATAAGAACTCTTTTCAAAGGGACTGACCCCCAGGCTTCTCTTCCCTGGTACATCTTTTATAGTAAACTGTTTGTAGAAGAAAAGAAATCTGTGGTAATTGTGATATATTGACAATCCTGGGATTTCATCAGGAACTGTCAAATATTAATCCTATAGGAAGAAATGATAACCCTTAACTTGTGGAAAAGAATATCGATTGGAAGCAAACTGACTTGAAGTCTTGAATCGTATTACTCCTTTACAATCTCTTATGTTGGATGAAGCTTTAATATCTTTCTTCTGGATTGTGATGCACACTTTATGTAGGAAAGCAGTTTGATACTCCAGTATTAATATATAGGTGTATATTAAAGATTTACAGCGTATCTTTTTGCTTAAATCCTTTCTTAATTTTGAAAATATATAAGTTGATCTTGCATCAAAAATATAAACTTTTTTTTTTTCTCTTTCCTCATATCTTCATCTTGGTTTTGCAGTATGTTCACCCCCCCCACTCCCACCGTTAAATATGTTCAAATTTTGTTAAATACTTAATTTTTATGAAAGCAATGCTAAAATATCTAAATAAATTTATACAGAAATTACAATTAAGCAGTATCGGACCAGCAAGCATGTATTGATTTTCAGTGATGTCCTTAGCAACTTGGGAGTCTTAAATCAATTTAAAACACTTGATAAATATGTACAAATAAAACTTTATAATTTTTCTTAAATTGAACATGGCCTCCTTCCTTGTTGATGCCTTATTGAATTCTGAAACTTTTATTTGAACTTTTTTTTTTTTAATTTGTTCATTATTTTTAATGAATAAACCTGCTTTTATATACACCTCCTCGTAGTTAGGTGAGGTAAATCTGGTGACCAAATGATCTACCTTTCCAAATCTATTTTGTCCAAAGACAGTTTTATATTCTTGGTTGAAGGTTTTATCAAAAACAATTATAAGAACCTAAGCATTTATATATTCTCGTTATTAAATTATGTATTTTATACTTTACTAAGTGGTTTCATTTGTAGAAAAATGTACCAATTGTTTTCAAATTTAATGACCATTCTGTATACTTTCTAATATAGAAAATATAAGTAAAAGTAAATTGTCTACTCAGAATGCTTAAAATTCAGCTCCATTTCAGAATATTTATAAAATATTTTTGACATCAAAATTATCATTTTGAAAACTCAAGGTTTTCAATGATCCTCTTCCTAGGTTAAAACACACTTGAAATATTTTACTAACATGATTGTGAATAAACAAAAGATTTATGTCCTCTAACCAGAAGTTTTGTATCACTTGAAAAAAAACAAAAAAACAAACTAGATTGCTGTATGTAATTGAGAAGCATTCCTCAAAATAGAACAATAGTATTGTTCCACATTACTGTGTATTTTGAGGTCTTCGTAAACAAGAACTATCATTGGAGCATTAAACTACTTAGGCAGAATCCTTCCCCAGCTGTGATAGCTGTCCACACCTAGTCTTCATGTGACACAAACACATTCCAAAATGATATGGACACATTTTCCATTTCACACAATCAAAATCCGCCTTCTCATCATAGAAAAAGCAAATGAACTGGAAATCCAATGCCATTTGATTAACTTTGTTGTATATCTGTTCTTATGAATGATGAACAAATTTGCTGTAGCTTCAAGATATAAATGAGAAGGTGCTGAAAAGTTCTTGGTTTATCCAAGAACCCCTGCAAAAATAGTTTGGTTAGATTTTTTTCAAAAGTGGATTGAGCCAGGAACTTTCAGTACTTTGATTTTATATATATATATATATATATATATATATATATATATATATTTCTACATAACTGGTTGACTTTAATTAAATTCTTAGTTTGAAGGCAGTATGAGTGGCATGGAGAAGAGACTTGGCAAATCAAACTCTGGTTCGGAAAATTTGTTTGTTTCACACTAAAGGCATGAATCCATTTCTCCCATTAACAATGGTTAAATAGCTTGACAATTGTTACATTTTAACGTTATAAAAGCAATCTATTTTTAATGTGTGATTAGAGATTTCTTCTTGCTGATACAATGTAACCCAGTAAAACATGTTCCTGGGACAAGATATGAACACTGCCAAATAAACTACTTTGTTCTGAAAGATGTCATAAAGATGGAATTACTTGGCACCGCACCCTGATGAAATGTTCATATCCAAATTGTATGAAATGCAGCTTTTAACACCCAATTGAAAATGGGGAATCTTTTTTCATCCTTTCATTTTTTTTTTTACCTTACTTGTACCTTTATAACTATTTCACTTATAATATTGAATTCATTTTCTCAGTGATGTCAGATTTAGAACAAAGTGTGTTATTCTTGTAAAACATGAATTTCAAAAACTTTCATCTTGGAAATAAACTTTTTAAGATTATTTTCAACAAATTCTAAAAGGGTTTCATTTAGTCACTGTCAGTATAAAATTTGCATTTTTTCATAAACTTAAAGAATTTAGATGCAAGAATTGTAAACCTTTATATATATATATATATATATATATATATATATATATATAATGTTTACAATTCTTGCATCTAATTTCTTTAAGTTTAAATGCATGACTGAAGGATTTCCTTGTGGTTAAAGAACAACTTCATATGTTGATGGCTTAATTATATATTGTCAAAGTATTGCTATATGAACTGTGACATTTCCAAATATTGTCATCAAAAAATGTCGCATGAGTTTAGTAATGGAAGTGGGGAAATATTTACAGAAACTGATAATTTTTTTTTTTTTTTTTAACAACTTCATTGCATCTAATTTCTTTAAGTTTAAATGCATGACTGAAGGATTTCCTTGTGGTTAAAGAACAACTTCATATGTTGATGGCTTAATTATATATTGTCAAAGTATTGCTATATGAACTGTGACAATTCCAAATATTGTCATCAAAAAATGTCGCATGAGTTTAGTAATGGAAGTGGGGAAATATTTACAGAAACGGTTATTTTTTTTTTTTTTTTTTTTTTAACAACTTTAGCATATAACCTGCTGTGATTGTATTTACAATGTCTTAATGTAAACTCATATGATCTCTTTATTTTAGTTTGGCACAATACAAGATTAGGATAAAAAAACAGCATTAGTTAATCCTTCAATGTCTACTGTCCATTACCTTGGTAGTAGGTAGAAACCTATAATTAATTTTTTTAATTAAAAAAATTAAAATATGATATTACAAAATTTTATTGCAGTTTTTATAATTAATATTAGGTTTTACAGTGAGCCTTAATTGATTAATGGCAAGCAACTGAAAAAGTCTGAATGTACAATGGCTGAAATTTGAATATGAAATTGACAAAGATGACACCAGTCTGAATGAATTGGTCTAGAATCAGCATTACATGATTTATTTATTTTTAATTCAGTCCTAATGCTGACCACTGTTGCTAGTAGGACATAGATAACTACTTTAACCACAAAATGATCTTATAAACACATAAAGTTTAGTTAGTCTGGTGCAAGGCTATAAGAACAGATCTCCTAGTGAAAACTAAACACTTGGTCAAGTGAGTATCAATAAATAGAAGAGCATTTCTTAAATATTTGAAGGTTCTAGGCACTTTTTTTTTATAATTTATCATTTCAGTATTATTTTCAGTTGAACAACAATATTTAAAATGTGTGCACAAGAATGTTTTTGCTATAGGGTCTATGACTTTTGCTAATTTTGCTGAAAAAGGTGACTTTTTTTTTATATCTTTTGCTTGCATTATTTCTTTGTTTTATATTTTTAGGAAGGTTTCTTTATTCTTTTAAGATAGTGTTTCATTTTTAAGGGGTCATGTTAAGTTTTCTCCTTCATTTACCATCCTCACCAGAAGCAGACCCCACTTTTTTATCCTCAGGTTTTGTGTGTCACCCATCTTAATCTTTCTTTAGGAAAAGTCCATTTGATAAATCACATAATAATTTAGGTGGCATCTTGGTTGAAACTTCATGAACCTAGCAAGTGTAAAGACAAAATTATTTGGCTCTTCTATCTGCCATGTTCCTTCAGGACATTGATGATCATGGCTCTCCACAGTTTCCTCTCCTTTGTAGTACTTAATAAATTCTTCTTGTTTTCTCTCCTAAACCTTGTTCCACCATCCATTTACTCAAGCTCGCTAGAAAGCTTATATGTTGTTTTCCTATGTTTATTTTGCTTCCAATCTGTACAGTGAGTATCAAATTTTCCAAGCCCCCTTTCCTTATCTACCCCAAAATTTCAACTGTCTTTTCCTGATAAGTATAAGTGTCCTTTTTGTTGCCATTGTCTCTAAAACTTTGTCATTGCTCATTCAATCCATTGACTCATACTCGCTATGTACATTATACGTTGTTTTCCTTTGTTTCTCTTGTTCTCAATGTCTTGTGACTATCAAATTTTCCAAGTCCACTTTCCACATATGCCCTAAAAATTTCAAACTTTATTTAAAACCGATTTCAATAATGGGACTTTAACCAATGAGTACTCTCTTGAGTACTTAAAGCTTAATAACAAAGTTGGAAAATACTTGATGGTAATAAATTAATTCCAGATTGAATTTTTTAACTACCAACAATAAATTATTACACCATTTTCTTCAATTAAGAATTAACACATTTTCACATAAGACTTGATTTTCTTGATAAATTTTGATTGTTTGTAATTGACTTTGTTCTAATTTAGCTTCTGTTAATGATACTAAATTAAGAATACCGCCTTTAATCTTTTTAGCCTGTTGATCTGTTTTAACAGAAATTTTATATATATATATATATATATATCAGAGAAAGAGCTGGATTTGAATAGGTGAATATAATTTTATTTTTCATCCTCTTTTGACTATATTAAATCATCTTGTCAGTTGTCTACATTTCTTTATTTAAATAATTTAAGTAAAAAGCATTTTGTGTGTTATATTTAAAATTTGCTATATTTATAAGGGAAGAGTGCTCAATATCAGAGCTAGAGCATTTATAGAATATAGACAGCAAGAACATGGGAACAAACACTGCATAGTGAGTTTCATGCTTCAACAAAATCTTCAGGCCAAGAATTTATAAAGAAAAAAGTTACTGAAATGTTGTTAAGTGATTAGTTCAAGTTGATCCAAGCTGGGAATGATGGATGTTTTACTCATTCTGATATTGCAATGGCATATGATGGAACAAATCTCTTGCCAGCTGAGTGTTCAAGACTCTCTCTCGGCAACAAATTCCTTAATTTCTGGCATCTTTCTAGAAATGAGCCAAATGCTACTGGAATGAATTGTTTTGCCTGAAGTGAGGATTATAAGATAGTCTTTTGTTTCCTTTCCTAAAAGAAATACTAACTTTACACAGAGGAATTCTTTTTTCTTTTGTTTTTTTCTTTTCTTTTAAGGATTCTGCTATTAGGAATATAATCTGTTGAGTCTTTACTTAAGGTTTCAAAACAAATTCTTCTAGACTATTAACTGAATAAAAACATTAGATAAATTTTGGTATATTCTGCCTTAAACCATTGAATGCAGAGACTCGCTTGCCAATAGACAATTTCAAAATTGCCTGTCAAATAGAAGAAATCGACATTGAAGAGCAGCAAATGGCTAGTACAAAGTTGCGCATACAAACAGCCTTACTTTACATATTAGGCTGTGTAGTTCCTTTCAGTAGACCAATCCTGTTGACAGATCCTCATTTTGCAGTCCTAATATCCTTTATCAGTATCTCTATCCATATTTTCTATGGACACAAATGCTTTGAATTATTCACAAAAAAAAAATATAAAGACAAGGTGCAACCTCTTTGATATTACCTTATTCCTAAAGGTATGGAGCAGTATTACATACTTTAAACATTGAAGCACATCTGATTATTGGTTTACTTGTACGAAAAATTGAATGATATGATCATTTCACTAGATTGCCACTATCTTGGACAGCCAGAATAGAATTTTGGGGAATTAAAGTTTTTGACAAGTAGTAATCTCAGTATATTTGCTTGAAGAATATAACACTTACAGGGTGTATTTAATGGCAAGAGAAGCAGAGCAAAGTAGTAATTTACTTGATAAGTTTTGAGTAAATATCCAAAAAAAAAAAAATTATAAAAGGAGAAAATATTGATGAAAGCAGCAATAACAGGAACTATGATCATCCATTGCTCTTTAAATTGTTGTAACATAGAGAAGGGAATTCAAGTAATACACATGTAACAAAGTAACATTTAAAATGAAGGAAGAACTGAAGAATTCCAGGTACTGTAACTAAATGATGCCCCATTAATGGGGGGGTCGATGATTGGAGTGCGGGTTTTGTTGTTGTTATAGTTGTTGGAGTAAAGAGAAATAAATGAAAACTTAAACTCTATTGCATATTCATATTTTATTCTAAGTTATTTCTCTAAGGAATAGTCTTTTTATTATATATATATATATATATATAGTGACACTGCTTAAAAAAAAAAAAGTACCCAGTTCAGATCACAATCTAAATTTGATATTTTTATTTTTTTTATTTATTTTGAATCATGTTGTCAGTGAGTGCACTTGCTCTTCCTTGGCCATTTAGGTATGACCTTTGACCAGTGTATTATTGCATAGGTAGGTGTATGGTTTTTTTTTTCTTTTTTTTTAGTCTTTTCAGTTTGTTTCCTTTACCTACTTTTGCTGGTTTCTTTATTTGTCTTTTTTTTTTTTTTTTTTTTTTCACTTGTCAGGCTTGCTGTTTTACCAATACTTTGGTTGTATATATATATATATATATATATATATATATATAACAATTTCTTTGATTTTCTTTTGTCATTGCTTCCATTGTAAATTTTAAACAATTGACCCTTTATGGTTTAAAATAAAATCACAATTGAGGCTGTAGTCTTTAGGGCATTTTTAATGAAACAAAATCAATTTTGTGTCAGGATTTTTGTCTTTTAGTTTCTGCTTATTTATAATAGTTAACCTTGAGTTTTTGTTCATCTGCAAATTGAATTGGTGAACTATTTTTTTTCAAAAATATTGATTCATTACTATGAAATAAAACTGTTTATTAAAAGAAAGTGGATGAAATAAGTTTTCAGTTCTGTAGAAAAACTGATGCTTATATTTAGATTATTTGGTTATTGTGTTTGTTTATTAATGTGAGCAATAAAAAGAGGAAAGAAAAAAAATCCCCTGCACTTTAACAGCTGATTTTTATCTCTTAGAAAATAATTTTGTCCTTTAGTAGATTTATAGCTATTTTCTATACAATCATGTCTAGTATTAATCTATTGGAAAGCTCTAACATTTTAATAATCCTGACATGGGAAAAAGAATCAAATGAATAAAATTGCTTTAATGGATTTTAAATAAGAATGTTTGACTAAAGATTTAAATTTTTTGTTACCACTTATTTTTCTATTAATCTTTTAAAAGCATTGAATCACACACACACACACACACATATATATTATAAGAGATTATAATAAAACCATGTTGAAAGTGCTACACAGAAGATTTCATGTTTCAACAGTATGATGTGCTTCTTCAGGTGATGGTAAGTTACTTTTGTGTAGTGATTTCAACATGTTTTTATTATAATCTCTTATAATAAAAATATAATAATAATATATTGGTCTACGTTGTATTAAGCACTTTTTTTTAAAGTAAATGTTACAAACAGTTGATTTTTATTCCATCTGTTCTTTCTCTCATTTGTTTTTATATATATATATATATATATAATGTAAAATATACTTTTTGGCCTTGTGCCACATCTAAACTATGCTTAGAAAATTACCATCTTATAAAAAATGAGGAGCAGTCGTCATAGGCTTTAGTTGCTAAAGTCAGGATAAGATTTTTTTCTTTTCTTAAAAATGTACCAATTGTAATAACTAGAAGAACTAGCATTTAAAAAAAAACTGCATTTTTCTCAATGACTTTAGTAAGTTTTGTTGCTAATAATTTAATCATTTTCTTTGCACTTTCCTTATTTTTGCTTTATTAATATTTCGTTCTTTTATTCCATTCAGAGATTTGTACCAAATCAGAAAATCTTTTCTATTAGACTCTTATTGATAAGTCTCTTTTTTAATAATTTTCTGAACTTGATTTTTTTTTTTTCTTTTGTGTTTATTGTAGAATGGAACCAACCTTTCATAAACTTTAACCTCTCTCTAGTCTTTGCAAATACTACAAAATATTGTTCAATACACATAATTTCTAGTGAATGAAAACGTATGAGCAATCTGAAATGTATGGATGCATTTTGTTTGAAAAATCACTTTGTACTTTTGTTTCATTGCATTAATGTGCAATCTTATGTCTAAGTTATAAGTTTCTAACCTGAAGTATAAGCATAACAAAGGAAACGGTAATAAAGACAGAGTTTGGGTAAGAACTTTACTTTTAGTATAGATTCTTTTCTTTTTTCCTGATACATAATTTTAAACAATGGAATGAGAAATTGGGGAGCTGTTTTAAAATTCCAGTCTAGTTCATTGCATTCACTTACACCCAAATACTCTTGGGAAAGGTTCATTTATCCCCCCCCCCCCAGTTTCTGGGTTAAATCATTTAATAACAGCACAGATTAGGCTCTTTAGTCATGGGTGGCAATCATTTTAGGAAAAAGACAACTCTGAATTCAAAACCTTTAAAAATTGTCCATGATTCCTGCTCTCAACAATGAGGCTAGGATGAAGCAAACAAATGAAACACCACTGGACTTTGTTCCAGGCGTGTTTGTGGGGGGGGGGTATATAATTGACTTTTTCACCCTCTCCACTCATCACATCTCTTTGATTCTCTGTCATCCTGTATTTTTATTTTCTCCTCCTTCCACTAAAATCTTATTGAAATACACATCAGGCACCTTTTTAATAGTTTTTAAATACTTGTAACTACTAGTTTACTATCTATCAATAGAGCTAATTTCAACTGGTAGGTCTTCTCCACCCCCCCCCCACCAAAAAAAAATATCCCTTGTAGTAGGCTGGAGTTGTTCCCCATCAATCAATAGTTCTGTTTTCCTTTTGATTTTCCTTTCCCTTCTATAGATGGGAGGAAATGGTCAACTTTATACATTTCTGCTTACTTCCTGTTTGTTTTGGGCCTTTAGACTTGATGTTCATGTGAGATTTAATCTTTGGTATCAAATTGGTAAGGTTCATAAATCCTTACTCTTTTAGTAGAAAGAAAATTTGGACACGCATAACGGTACCAAAAAGTTAGCTTTGCATATGTAAAACTCTTAATGTCAACAATCAGTATTATTGTACAAAGTTTGAAATGATTTTGTGCTATTCATATCTGCCAAAGTGAAGATTAAACTTTCATTTTTAAAATTACCTTTTTTTTTCTTTTTTTTTTTTTACTGACCAAGAAAACTGCAATGATGACAGTCCAGTTTGCATTAAGTTTGGCTTAGATTATTCAAAGTTTTAAAATGTTTTTTTTCCAACATGTTCAATGTTTATTCATAGCTCGTATTATTTTCAGCTGATAATCTTGAAGGGATGGATGTGTCATTTTTACTTTTTCTTGTTAAGGAACTGTTAAGTAAAATTCTTGCTAAAACACACACACACACACACTATTTAAGTGGACACACTTTTTTGTTTTTCTTCTAAGTAGAAAATGTTAAATACCACTAATTTTTTTTTTTTTTTTTTTTTTTTTTTTTTTTTTTAAAGCCCTTTGAATAACAAAAGAATTTTTGTCTCTTCATGTGACAGAATGCTTGTAAATAGAAAAGCAAGACAAAGCCTTTTTATCTGTTAATTACACTTTGTATTTTTTGTTTACTTTCAGAATATGTCAACTTTTTTCTAATATTTCCTTGAACTTTTGTTTTACTGTTTCATCATAGGTGAGAGGAATGTCAACGATGAAAAATTGAATGCATATTTCATGAACTAATTAACTTCACTAATTATCCATTTAGAAGTAAATGAAAAAAAATGTTGCTGTTGTAATGACATACTTGGTGATCCACATGTCTCTATTAACAAAAGTCATTCTCAATTCACAAACAGGTCTTCAGAAAAAAAGAAAAAAAATTCCTTAGAATGAAAATACACATTTTTCAAATTATTTGGATTTTTGATCTTCAGATTGTCAGAAACGCTTTGTAATTGTTAACTCATAAAATATTCACACATGCAGATCATAAATTATCTTTTGTCATTAGATTCTCACTTCATTCAAAAAACTGATTTTGATTGACAGCAGCCATCAATGTGCAATTTTTTAAATTTTGTAAAAGTTGGCACATTTGTTTATTGATGTTAACATTTAAAGTGGTAGACAGGGTCAGATTTAGAGCTCAAGAGGCCCTTGGACTAACAGATTTTGAGGCCCCCTTTTATTATGTATGTTTTCCTGCTTTCCGTATGTAAGAAAAAAAAATTTTTTTTCTCTAAATTGTATCAAATTAGTTCAAAGGAGTCCCATTAATCTGAAAATAAAATCTCCTCTTATATCTTTTTATAGTTTTATCAGGATCCCAAGACTAGAGTGCCTTTGGGAGCTCCTCTAGTCTTGGGGGCCCCCTTGGTTGCAGACCATACTAGCTTATATGTAAATCAGGCACTGATGGTAGAAAATAAGTTTTTTAGCAGATGTTTTATTATTTTAAGGCAAAAATGCAATTCAAACAAGATTCATGTAGCTTATGGAGATTGTATTTTGAATGATCAACTACATGAAAATTAGTTTGTGAAGTTTTATGTTAAAGATTTCTCACTGAATGATTCTTAATGATGATTTTTTTTTCATCCAGCTGAGATTGATAGTAATTAAATGAAGACTTTTAAAAATAATTTACTATTATGACACAGAAGATGTCAGTTGCTTAAAATATGTGACTTCTACATGTTAATTGAAAAAATATTGGATCATAAGATTTTTTAAGTTTTTAGTTTTGATGAAAAGTAAATATTTTTAATACTGAGCATAAATCTTGAATCGAGCAAGTACATAAATTACTATTATCCATATCAAAGGTGATACTACATTTCATAAGATTGGAAGAAAAGAGGCCTCCTTAATAATTAACTCTTTCTGGAGCTCCTAAATTAATTCCATTGTCTTGCCTCCAATTTCAAAATTAGGGGCTCACTAGAAATACCCACTTGTTCATCTTTAGATGTCAATTTATTCTTGGCTTTACAGAATTCTCTTAATGAGAAAATATTTCAATTTGCTGGAAGATCACAAAAGACACAGTGGATTCTTTTGTGGAGAAAGTTTTTAGTAGATGAAATTATGAACTTTCCTGAAAGATTGAAGAAAGTCTGGTGAACCAATGAATTGTTAGATAAACATAAAGGCAAACCTTTTCCCCTCCTTAAATCAAAGGAATGATTCGAGAGTTTGCTTATAGCAGGGGTGACCAAACCACATCACACAAACCATACACATCTCTTTGACTTTTATGTGGCTCATGGAAATATATTGGCTGAGATCCTTTTTTTCATTACAATTAATATAAAAGACAAATAAGAAACATTTCAAGCTTTATAATTATTTACTGGGTATGAATTGAGATCCCATTGGATTAAAACATAATGTTAATGTATATGTAACAAAAAAGTATGTATAAATTTTGTTCATGTCTTGTTGCTCACAAACATCTGAACCATATCGTATGTGGCTCTTACATTAAGCAAATTTCACCATTCTTGGCTTATAGCTTTGTCATTTTTTTATATTATACACAAGTCTAGATTATAGACTTATCAGAAACCTCTATTGGTTTGTGGTTGTCATAAGCTGTACTACTATGCTAAACTTCGGTGTTACTAATTATAGCTGGAATTTTGTTTTGTAAAATCTATATCTAACTCACTTTTTTCCAAACTAGAACAAAATTATATTTCTAAAGTATTGTATATGAAAATGAGAAATACCTTCTTTCAAATTTGAGTGTATAAATCCTGTAAGTGTTGAAAAGTTCTTGGCAAACCCATTTCCCAAAATGAGATTTTTTTTTTTTTTTTTTTTTAAGTGTTTCGTACTAAGGACTTTTCAGCATCTCTTTGAGAATTTGATCAAATGCTTTCACTTATCATATTTGGTTGCTATCATTTAATCCATAAGTGCATCCATAATGCTTATTTATGATTGGTTATCTAATGGATAATCTAAACTTTTTGAGTCAGTAAAGGTTTTTCAGTTCAATGTCTGACATGAATTGCTTCACTTGATTCTTAAGGATATCAGATTAAACAGAAGTGTTATTAAAATTTGAGATGATGGCAATTAAAAAGAATAAAATATGAAATTGCAATGTTTATTTTTTCTTTTCAGTGTTGATTATTTTAAAAGCATTAATATAATTTTAGTTCTTTTAAATTAAAAATCTACCTTTGGTCCACTTACATTTGTAAATAGGTTTACAATCTTTTATAATTAATCTTTTCTTATGCTACTGAACCTAAAAATGGTCTGTAGCTTTCAAACTAGTAAGATAAAATTCACTGATCATTGTTAATCTTTACTATTTTTTAAAAGCTTAAGATTGATACTTGTACTCTTTAAGTTCCTTAATAAATTTTTTTTTTTTTTTGGCCGAGAGACAAGTTTTTACTTTTATTTATTTTGTGTGTGGTAAGTGTTTTTACTATCTCTTTTGCTGTAGATGGTAATAAAAATTCTCTAATATATACTGTAGTATAAATATTTTCACTTTTCAGATACCACATTAGTTTTTTTTTTTGTTTATTTTATTTATTTATTTTTCTAAATGGAGCAAGATTTTACTTTTGCCCCCTTTTAGTATTTAAGCTTAATTTGTCCCACTGAAAAATTTCACTAAGAATAACCATTTTAAAATCTAAAAGATTTGTTAAACTTGAATGTCCAATCACATGCTTCAGATGTAACCAGCTTGTTTATACCAACATAACCTTTTGACATTTGAAAATGACCTTGTACTCAAGGTAGGGAAGTTTCACCTCCAATACATCATATCAATTACACTCATTATCTCTTGTTTACCTGATAGTAATTATGACACTGAAGCAATTATTCAGTAATTAAATAACCAATATCTTTAATATACAATATACTTAAATAAATTGTTTAAAATATAAGGCATCAGTTGTCTTTGTGTGCAATAATGCATTTAGGGTAAGTAATAACATTAAGGAAAGACCATAGAAATGAAATAAAACAATCTCTAACAATAAGGAGAGTAGAAAGCATTTAACTAAACATAATGAGAAAATCCTTGCCAATTTGTTTAAAACCTGAAATGTATAATAACTATAAGCTGCCAGCTATGGTGTACAAAACAGGAATTAAGAATCACTTGAAAATAATCTTAAAAACACATAAAAACAAATAGAGTGGTGCTCTGAGATCAACATGATTCCAACAACAGGCCAAGTTAAGAGAGATTGTAGTAATGACAAGACGTTATTCAAGAACAGAGAATAACAAGTGAAGCAGAAGATTAGTTGATTATTCGACAGATAGCAAGTATAATAGGAAAAGTTTGCTAGTAAGACACAGCAGAATAGTATAGTCACGGTTGTCATGGAAGGAGTTAGTAAAGGCTTTTGTCTGACAATAGATTTACAATGGCTGATAATGCTGATTCACTTGATGTTACAAATATTTATTGTAAATTGGCAGTATAAAAGATATATGCACAGGAGATGGAACTGACTTAATTCAAATAAAGGTTCTGGGCATAAGCCCATGATATTGCAAACAAGACTTTATAGAAGCTTTAATAATATTTGGACAGTTTTAAAGATGAAGAAAAACTAACTGAACAACATCAACTTGATTTGAGTTTGTTGTTATAAATACCAATCAAAATTTTCTTGTCTTTGCCACTTTAATTTGAAACTTTGATTTTCAGAAACAGAAGAAGAAAAAAATGAAACTTCAATTTGTTTCTCAGGACTAACTTATTTTCCAAAACATTGGAATTGGTTCTAGGATCTCTTTGTTACACCTAAAACTTTTCAGCACTCTTGCATGTGTGCATAAAATATATATAAAAATATACTGTTTTACATTGGATTAGTTGTGTGCTGGAAGGAGGGGGACTATCATACATAATTTGCATTGATCCTGATTATCATAATTTATATAGTAAATATGAATTAACTTTTAGATGATTAATGATTTTTGTACTGGAATAATATATTGTAGGCATAAAATAGATATCACTTTACTTTTTAAAAATCCTTTACTATTTGAATAGAACATTTACTGTAAGAGTTCTTTGTTTCAATTCCATTTCATGTCTTGAAATTGACTTTTTTTGTATTTTAATTCTTTACCATATGAGCCACAGCATCTGTTCTTTCTATAAGTAAAATTCTTCTCTTTTATTATTTTTTCCATGCCCTGACCATTTTAAGATATTAATCAAGTCCTTTTAAATTTTAGAAAATAAAGAAATCTTTCATATTAAACCAACCCTAGTTTTGTCTACATTAGTCTATATTCATTTTGTGCTAGAAATGTTTCTGACAAAGCTGTAGTAATTTTTTTTTCTCCATTAAAAGGAATCCTATTTTTCTTCCTGTAGTATATGATTTTGTCCTTTGTTAAATGTTATGTCCATTTTGCTTGTGTATGAATGAAATAACTTAATTTTGAACATGATTCTTAGAAGTGCTATTTACTCTCAGATTGGGAGAGGTTCTTGAGTAGCAAACAAGACTTGCTAACTATCTCTTAAGCATTTAACAATTATACTTCTTAACAGGTTTAAGTGATGAACGAAACCTTGATAGAAGTCATAATTTGACAAGCACTTTTCAGCTTTATTTTTGAGGATGTGCATATTAGGTTCTCTAATGAGAACTATCACCCTAATCAGGTACAGTGATGTGCAGGTAGTATAATGGTTAGCAATTTGGAAAGATACATCTGCAAACTGAGTTCAAATTCTCACTGGGTTCATTAACTTCACCGTTGCGAAACCAATAAATCCATCTTTTTTTCCTCCACTAATGGGTTAAATAGCTGGGCTCTCTTGAAATGGCAGCTGGTCTAAAAGGAAAACTCTGAATTCAGAAAAACATCCATTGGCTATCTTAGAAACCTCTACAGCTATGACTACAGTACAATTGGGCCCCTTTGACTATAAAGTGTTATGAAAATCAAAGCATGACTAATATCTCCACAGGGACTGGTTTTGCTATGTTGTCTTACTTCAGTCACCACCTTCCAATACTTATCTAAATCCAGATTTATAACTGACATAGCTATCTGCATATCATGTTATCGGTAGTAAACTGATTCGTTCATATAATTTGTTTTCCTGTGCTATAATCCTGTATTTTAACAATTGCCCCCAAATTCAAATCTTTCAGTTGACATAGCTTTTAAGTCTTAACTACTTTTATGTATATCTATTGGTAATTTTGAAATTTTTCAAGTTTTGTGTTTAGCCAGGGATTAATCCAAAAATAGAACTATTGCAGCACAATGAGATGCTGCTAAATTTTTTGGGAGACCCATGTGATTGAGCAGACTGCAAATGATTTTATCCAAGCATAGTGACCAGCAGTTTTGTTTACCAACAGTAAAATTGAGATGTGAGAGAGTTTCTAAGCAACCACGTATTGTTCAGAAGTAGGGAAAATGAAATAAAAACTTTCAGGATCATGTGAATTGCTATATTGGCTTGTATAGTCAGGCCATTCTTCTAGATAAGAGCATTCAGTTGAGAATGTTGCAGTCAGTCAGATGGATTTCTCACTGGTTGAAAGGAAGATCTAGTCCCTTAGTCTGTGTCATGTGAGAGAAGACAAAATTAGCAGCAAAGATGTCACTTATCTCCAGATAATGCCAGATGAATTTATGGATAAAAATCTTGTTTATCAGAACCAGTGGACTTGTCTTTCTTACCAAGTCAATATATTGATACGGCCATGTCCAAGACTTTTCTCCTGTGTCATGGGACAGAAGCTGACCAGTTGTTGAAAAGCTGTCCAAGGGGCCTGGGTGTAAGTTTGCACCTTTTCAGATTTTCCACTTGATTGTTTACCCACTTGTGAGCAGCTGACAATATTCAAGTAGTGGGGCAGCAAAGCTTTTTTTTTTTTTTTTTTTTTGCTTTGGGTTTCTCACACTGTGAGCAAATCCATTTTTGTAGGTAGTCATGAGGATAGTGAAAGCAATGATTGTTCTAGAGCAGCAGATATGATATTTCGTAGATGTGCCATACAAGAATATACCAATTTGAAGTGGTTAATGACTGCAGTGTTTCTTTTCTATGAAAAGAAAATTACTGCACCAACATCATATCTACTGATGCATAAACTTGAAATCGAACCAAATTATCGTGTAACATATTGACTTAAAATATCAACAGGATATCTGACATGTAATCAATACACATCCAATCAATGCAGTGGCCTATTTACTTATCTTTTGACATATTTCAGTTACTTCTAACTTCAATATCTGATTAAGTTTCAAGCATTACAGGTGTTAATAAAATTATAATAAAGATTTTCATTGAATTTTGTCAGCTCCAGTTTCAATAAGTATTTATTTAATCATTGAAATATTCAACAACTAGATTCAGTCTTTATATTCTAAACAAATTTAATATAATCTTGATAATCTATAATTTCAGGAAAATTTAAAATAAAAAATATTCTTATACCTGTGTATATTACATGGATTTTATCTTTCTCAAATAATTTTGAATTATAATTTCAATGATATTGGGTAAATAGGACCTTGTCAGTTTGCTTAAAATGCAAATTATATAAGGAAAGCCTAATGTCAGCGATGAGACAGTTACGAAACCTGGAATTAACAAAACCATTTGAAAACACATAGATGCATGACAATTTGTGGAAAGAGCAATACTAGGAATAATTCTACAGAAAAAGGTCAACATGGGCCCAAGAATAGATCAAGATAATGTTATCTCATAAAAGTGAGTAGGAAATATAGGAAGGATAAAAGATGAAGCCAAAGGTTGATTGAAGGTATCCAGTGAAGAAGAACATGCAATAGAAAACCAAACACAAGATAAAGAGGTGGTTGCTGGTAAGATATGATAGACAATGGCACATAGTCATCATGAAAGGATTTGGGAAAGGTTTTTGTCTATCAGTGACTGTTGATATCATCATGATCATCATGTTTAAAAATGTAGATGTTGCCCAGAGTGTTTATATTGATTTCAAAGAATTTTTGTGGCAAATTTCTTTTTAAAGAAATATTTTAGTACTTTTACTATTCTACAAAGTGTTTGTTACCAAACTGAATAAAAGAAAGGAAAAATTCCAGCACTTATAAAAACAATGAATTAATAATAATAATTAATAATAATAGTAAAAATGCTGCTTGCATGACATGCATTTTTCTTGTACTATTTTAGTATAGCTTGGCACAAAGATCTCTTGTATTTTTTAAAATTTTATTTTACTTTTTATTTATTTATTTATTTTGGCACTGGTCCTAGAAGAGCCCAGAATTAGTCAATGCCAAGAACAAAAATAAAAGAAATGGAATAGACAAGTGACAGCAGAGATCCTCGAATCAATACTTTACAAAGCAGGTGTTTCTTGGTATGCCACTTCCAAGTTGCTAATAGTCATCTATGGATTTAGTATGTGAATTATTGAAGCTTCCTCTTTGTATTCTGGTAGGAGGAGTAAGCTTTTTCGTTCTCTCTTAATTTTCCATCCCCCACCCCACACATTCTTGGCACTAGTTTTCCCAAGTTACCAGATAAGATTTTTGAGTGGGGATAACGTTAAGATGATAATTTTGATATTTGAAATGGTATCAATGTAGATTGACACTAACAACCACTGACAAGGTAAGACATGATGGGGAGAGAAAAGAAGAGAAAATAGCAAAGGAGTTAGAAGTCATAGATTGAAACATAAAAGTGGAGAAAAAAAAATAATACCATTAGAAAGTAGAAATATATTACGAAATGGACAAAGTCTGAGAATTATTTAAGACGTGTTTTATGTTTATAAATGTATAAACATAAAAAATGTCTTAAATAATTGTCGGACTTTGTCCATTTCATAATGTGTGATGTCATTTGTATATGCATTGAGCAGATATCAATGAATGAGAAAATCATGGAGAATTGTGTTTAAAAACAGTAAAATTGACCTTGCTAACTGAACGCTCCTCTGTGCCCCAATCGGTTAGGGCACGTCAGGCTATATGGACGGTTCTGTATAGGGTACAGGTTCGATTCCTGTCGGAGTACGCATATTTTCTATGAAAATTTCTCCAACATTCTGGCCGGTAAATGTTGTTAATACTGTTTATTATAAACAGAGCATTTACTTAAATATTTGTATCTATAAAAAGAACATATAAACATAAAAAAATGTCTTTTTTATATATATATATATATATATATATATATATATTTTTATATATAAATGCTCTACAAACAGTGGAATTTTACTCCATCTGTTCTTTCTCTCATTTAGAGGTACATTCATATGGGTGCATGGCTGAGTGGTTAGAACATTCGCTTTCTGACCAATGAGACCTGTGTTCAAATCTCACCACAGTTGATTTGTCCGAAAGTAGACTTCCTGATGTTATTGATCTGGAGGGGGCAATCCAGCATGCAACATCTTTGGAAAGTGCCTGAAAACCATACCATGGGTTTACCCAAGACTTGTGAGTGAAATTGGGTAGACAGAATCCTTGGCAAGGTGATATCTGTGCTAGCACAAGTCATCGTGACCAAGAGTGTGAGTGTGCTGGCCTTGTTCAGATTACTGATTACGCTAGATAACATGCTCTCTCCCAGAAACTGTAACTAAGGTCTGTTCAGCATAGTTGCAATATAAACCATAGGTCAGCTCTGTAGGTGTTAAACAAACGCAAATGTATCTGAATGAGCATTTGCAATAGGGATTGGCTAGCCACCATAATCAACAGGTATCCTCGAATACGAGTGGCCAGCTATTTTATATATATATATATATATATATATGGAACTGAAAGGAAGATTTAAAAAAGCAGGAAGAAAACAAAGGTATAAAAGCAAAACTGTGAATGTTAAACTCATTTAAAACTCACCTCAATTTTAGCAGGTAATATTTGGAGTTTTTCCTAAAAGGAAAGTTTCTTATAATTAAGACTGCCTGTGTTTTATAATGGCTTACTAAACACAGCTTGACTTTGGTTAAAATTATAGTTCACCCAATGTGGATCCCTCACTATTTGACTCAGTTTGATCATCCATGAGAACCAAACTACACTTGTCAGAATCTAATGGCTGGTAACTTGTACACCATTAAAATACAATGACTATTATTTTGAGGTCACTTAAAATATTTAAGTACAGTATTTGAAATATGAAAGACTTGTTTTGAAATTAAATGTAATCTTATATACTGAACTGTGACTGGGATTGTATCATTTCAGTATAGACATGTTTCTTTGAATATTTTTATGAATGAATCTATTAAATATTTCAGTTGATGACACTGTATCTATAGCATAGTAATTTTGATATCTTCATGATTTAAGTAAATTTTGTAAAGAGCTGACTTTTGTTTCTACTAATTTTATTTTCAAAATGAGTAAAATACCAATAAGAACTTGAAAATATGATTAGTTAGGAATTTATAAAAAGCCATTTCATATTTTACTGCTTTTTAACTTGAGAAAAATTATTTTGACGGAATTTGTTTCAAGGTATACTGTGTGATGGAATCAAGTTCCTGTAAAAGTTTATTTAAAATAGAAAATCTAAACTTAAAAAAACAAAAACTGAAATCTGTTTTTAAAGTCTGAGGCAAAACATGAAAATTCTACATTTTTATCTTGTTGATATTTGCAAATTGATGATACTGATCAAGTATAAGATGTAAGAATTTAAAATGTCAAATTTGATGTTTTTGAGTTGTTCCTGAAGATGTAATTAGTAAAATGGATTTTGTAGAGTGTTGACTCTGGTGTAATCTTAGTTATTTTCATTATTGTAGGAAAAATAAAAACATTTTCTGTCATCATCATCATCATCGTCATGTAGTAGTAGTAATGGAAATGAAAAAAACATAACGAAAAAAGATTAGTTTTCACAAGAAGCTTATGTCATTGGCTACTTGTGGTTAAGTTTTGCTTAAAATTATACTTTTGTCAAACTAAACAATGTAGAATAGTTAATTCTGGAAAAATGTCTATTTTTACTGATATAAACTTTAGGTGAAACTCTGTCAGTTTTGATTCTGTTTGTGATTGTGCACAAGTAAATCAAATATATAAAAAAAGTACGCTTCATAAATCAAGATGCAGTAAATATAGATTCTAAGCATATATAATTTTCTTTATTATTCATTAAATAGAAATATACATGCACATTCTTTAAAAGAAAATCTATACTACATATAGATACATTGTTTAATAACTTAAGTATAAAGGCAAAAAACTCAATCTCCATTCAAATATTGTTTTTGAAAATACAAATACCAAATGGGTTTATTGTATCCATGGAATTTTATTTTCTTTATCAACAGTATTTCTACTTATTGTGCTGAGAACACAATAAAAAAAATCAGCAAAAGTTGCCAGGTCAATTTACTCAAGAAAAATAGTTTTAAAAAAAAAAAATTATCTTTTAACATATCTGAAGTGAATCTCTTTTTTTTTCTAGTCATTATATTATTCATATGAATATTCACTCATTTTGCTTGTATACAGAAAGCTGGTATTTTATAATCCATGCTTTTTTATTCTTATTGGTGTTCATACTGAGGAACATTGCCAGTTGTAATTATGGATAACTGACAAATTTCAATGTGTGAATGGCATTTCTGTAGGTAGACATATCAATAAGAATGGTTCAAATTTTTAATATTGATTTAAAACAAAGTCCAAGCTGCTCGTAGCAAAATATGTATCTGGTTAAACCTTAAGAATTAAAATAAGTGAATAGAACCTAACTACACCTTTTTGACTTGTGTAGTTTTCAAATCTACAAGGCACCAAATGCCTATAATTTGGAGTCATTGTATTTAGCCGTTATCTTCAGCTCTAGTTTGTATATTATTTTATCATGACCATATGCTTCAAAGTGTGATTATAAGTAAAACATTTTTCTAGTATTTCATTATTAATTGGCAGTTTCTTATCTTTGTACTTGTATAACTATTAATTAATCCTCTTAATTAACTGTTAATGTAAAAAATTTTGGTAATGAACCATTATTTATGTTAACCAAGTTTTGAGTAATTTCAGTTTTTTTTCTTGTAGATTTTTACTTAGTTTAGTCTGACATGGAGTCAAAATAGTAAAGCATTGAGAATTAGATTCTTTACTAGTATTTGGTCTGCAAGTTGGGTGTACTAAATATTATTAAGTAGCAAGTACTTTTTTTGTGCTTTAGAATTTCTTTAAAGAAACACTTTTTCTGGTTTCTTGAAAATGGCTACCAATTCTTAATAAAACTAAAAAAACAAAGTACTGATAACTCTTTAAAAATTCAGAGATCAATTTGACACTGTGCTTGTATTATGAACAGGACCCCCACTTCTAAAATTATGAAAAAAACAAATTTTTTCAAATCTGACAAATGTCATGAAACGTCTAATGGATGCTAAACTATTTTCTCTCCTCCAAAGAAATGTCACCTATTATTACTATTATTATTATTATTATTTATAAGCAGGCTAATCAATTTAAGTCAAACTATCAGTTCTGCACCTTATCTTTTGTTTGTTTTTATTTTCACTATCTTTTATTTCTTAAATTGATGATATTTCTTTGACAATAGGTTTTGGTGTAGTCATAACATGTGACTATGGAGTATTTTGTGTTGAAAATATCTTTAATGTTATGTAACTTTCTATATATTTTTGATTGTTGTATGACTTTATATGCATCTCTGTATGTATTGAAATGTCTATAGTTTTCTGCACATCTCTTGGTCAGTTCCTCTTTATGCTATGATATCTGACTTGTTTTTTGGTAGGTAATTGTAAATACATTATTATATATATATATATATATATATATATATATATATATATATATATATATATATTTGTCTAAGAATTTGTTTACTCTTTTGATACAAACTCTTAGATATCATTTCTACAAACTTGCATTATCAGTTGTATCTGTCTATATTTCTGAGATGAGGTATTATGTACATTTACATTATTCGAACTATTGTCCTCATCTTTGTTGCCATATTTATTACAACATTTTGGCCCTTCAGTATCTGTCTATATTTCTGAGATGAGATATTGTGTACATTATTTACATTATTCAAACTATTGTCCTCATCTTTGTCGACAAAGATGAGAACAATAGTCCGAATAATGTAAATATGATAAGTTGTAATTATCACTTGATTTTTAAGGTTGTCTACTTATTTGGTATAAATAGACATGTAGCTTTAAACTAACTTTAAAGAAAAAAAAGAATAAGTGAATACTGACTGTGAGAGTAAAGATACTTTTTTTTCTCAAAATCAATGCTTGGTTAAATCAGTTTTTTTCTTTTGGGTAGGATAATGAGTAAAAATAGCAAGGTAAACTGGGCTCTTTTGTTAGGGCAGCAAGTTGAGGATAATTCAGAAATCTGAAAAGCCAATAGGAAAACACTTACCTTTTCTTACAGGATTTGCCATTACTATTGTATCTGGAGAGCTATGTATGCATACATCCTGAAAAGACATGGTATTTTAAAAGAAAAATGGTTAATGAAGTTTTATAAGTTTATCCTCCTTGAGAAAAGTTTTAAGTCTTTGGCATCATGGTTACTTTAATTTAGACTTTTATTTTATGAACTTCAATATTATTGCAGTCCCAAATGTTTTAATAACTCTTCCATTCCTCAAGTTTTTCGATTATCCCTTGTTTAACCAAGCATTGTTCAGTCTTTGCTTCTATGGTTTCAGAAGCAGTTTTGAATTTCTTTCTTCCTTGTCATCATTCCAACCAATGATACAGAATGACAGGCTCTAGCAAAGATATTCTTTTCTATTTATCAAACTCTATTCTTTTCTTTTTCTCTACTTCCTGTCTTCAGTATCCATCTCAATTCCACACCAGCTTAGAAAAATGAATGATGAGCACCAGTCATGCCATCTTCTCTCACCCACTTTTTTATCATCACTAAATACTACTCATAAGTCTTTTGGGCATACCACCCAAATCTTATATTTTTACTTGTTTTAGTCACATCAAGAGCCTCAACTAGTATATGCTAACTTATATCTCTCTCTCTCATACATACATATATATATATATATATATATATATATATTAAACTAGCATGATACCATTTTTCTTTATAGTAACTTTAAATTATGCAAATCTTTAGTATTTTAATCTCATGTGTTTTATTTTTGGTTATTTATTTTATTTTTATATTTTTTTTATTTGAAGTATTAATGGTGGCATATAAAAGACTCTAATCCCTTAGAAGTTACTTTAGAACTTTTCAACATTTTGTCATTTTTTTTTTTTTGTATGCAGTCACTAAGCCAAGTTCACCTTTCCATTATTAAATAGTTAAAAGAAGTGTTAGTAATATAAGTGCATTGAACAGTTCAATTTGAAGTCCAGACAAATGTCTGATTAAACTGACCACATAATATCTGATACATTCTCCCAATGACAATAAGTAAGTGAAAGACAATTAATCTGATAATAATGGAAATTGACAGAGGGATTATTAGTGTTGTCTTCTGTTGGTAAACACTGTCATGATTTGGTGTCATAGCTGCTTGAATTGTATGTGTAATGCTCGAGTTGGTGGTGGAGGGGGGTACAGAAGCCGTTATCTTTAAGCTAAACACCACTGTTATTATACAGTTCTTAATGCTATTATTATTATTACTTTTACTGCTATTGTTTTTAAAATACTGATACAATTAGTTCCTAGATTCAAAGTTTTAAGTATTTATACTTGTAAGTAGTAAAACAAGAATCCCTTCATATTTTGTATGTTGACTGTCCTATAGATATAAAGTTATATTACTGTAGGACATATATACAATTGTATATCTGACTTGGAATATCAAGTAGCAAATAGCCTATTGGGGATTTAGCAGCACATCCCCAAAATTTTAGCACTAGACTGGTAAAGCTCTTTTTAAGTATATTTACTTAGAACTATTTCTCTAATATTATACCTTCAAAATTTATATAGGGCATTATATATATATAAATTTATATAGGGCATTGTATATATATAAATTTATATAGGGCATTGTATAAATTGCAAACAAAACAGTAAAAATCCTGATGATCCAGAAGTTGCAGTCAGAGATTGGATAAGTCATCTTTTTGGAAAATGTTTCTTGTATCGTCATTCTTTACCAAAGAGTATTAATTTGCCAATAATGAGCTACTAGAAAATCAAGTTCAGTCAGAAAAATATTTTCTTTATTATTATAGACAAACTTTTAAAAATTCTTTACATGATTTTATTTTACTAAATGAGCTTTGTTACAGAATATAAAAATAGTGAATTAACAAGCTGATCGGAAACTATATTAAAACTGAAAATTTGAGTTTTCCAGGGGTTATGTTGTATGGGACACAATGAGAAAGGAGGGCTTGGAGAATTGGATACTCACAGGTTGAACAGAGGGAAAGAAAGACAAGGGAAAGCAATTCATGACATACCTAGCAGACTTAAGTGGATGACAGAACAGGGGCTGGTGGAAGTAGCAAACAGACAAAATTTATTGAGAGCTACAAGGGTTAGGGGGGAAAGTGGAGAGCCATGATCACCTACATCCTGAAGGGACACATCACATAAAAAGAAAAGTATATCCACTTGCTAAATATGCCTTGACTTTTTACCTCAACAATGTTGAAAACTGGTGCCATTAATCCAAATAAAGAATCTTAAAAATGAGTACTGCAGCATAAGTGCAACTTTTCAGCCTTACTGAAAAAGACATTTTTTTATGTGTGCTGCACCATAAAAATACAGGATGTAGAATTAGTAAATACTAAACACTTCATATATATCTTGTTGTATAGTTCAGTTATAACAAATTTAGTAGAGGAAGAAACAAAATTGATCATAGAACAGGCTGCACTAGACGTAATTTTCCCCAATAGCGTGAACTGCTACAAAACCTTAACCTGAAAACTAGTCATGTTCTTAAATAGCCTCATCAAATTGAAACTTTCATATGGATGTTCTGCATGTCACTAAACCCATTCAGAAATATCTAAAATGTCAACTGTATATAATCACTTTCTCAGATCAATGGTTAAAAAAAGGCTTTGAGTGAAGACTGAGGGTCATCCTTCTTTGAACAATGTGATGCTGTATTGTCAGTCTACAAAGAATTGTACTAAATAACAGAAACCACATCACTTGAAGATTACCAACAGCAGTAACAACTAAAATGGATAGCACATGTAACTCAAAGAGAAAATAATGTCATAATCAAGATGTTAATGTTCCACACTACTTTAAATAAATGGTTAGGAAGGAAGACATCCATTATCACTGGAAAGAAGTGATAACTGTTACTAAACTTGAAAAACCTGTTTTCCTGAAAAATTGTTTTCATAAAGATTTTATTTCAACTGAAATCAGCTCTGTCAATGAATGCCAAATGTTTTCTTGTAGGAAAATAGTTAAGAATTACCAGAAGTGCTACTTTTTAACCTTATTGAAGCAGACATTCTACTGATGAATTAACTCTGCTACTTTAAGTTCACATCCTTTTAAATTTCTTTTCTCTTTTTTTTTTGTCCACCTGGCAATTTTTACTTTTTGTATTAATTTAAATTATTTAATTTAATGTATTTTCAACGAATATTTCTTTGATTTGTAAATGGAACCACCTGATTCTAGATGTAGATGTTAAGTTCATAAGATTCAGTGCAACAGATATAAAAATTCTTTTTAAGATTTTTTTTTTTTTTTTTTTTTTTTTTTTTTAGCACATGCTGAAAAGCACTTCCATAAAATCATTATTTCAATGACTAAATTTAAAATACCTTTTTTTTTTTTTTTTTTTTTTTTTTTTTTTTTAAAAAGTTCAGCTACCCACTTCTATGTAATATTAAGCAAATAAACGTTGGTTTTGGACAGTTTTAATATACTCATAGCATCTTGAAAGTTTGTAAAAAGAAATCCTTTGTGTTGTATAGAACATACCAAATATATGTTTGTTTCTCTCTAAAGTGTTTCTATTTGAATTCCCATGTTTGGTTTAATGGAGCCAATTAACAATGAAAGTCAGAACAAAATATCTTAGAACATTTGACTGAACCCTTTATTCAGTCCACAAGGATAGATTGTTCTCATTACATTTTCCATGCATAGAGGAGATAACTCATATCAATTAAAACTTAGCAAGACACATGGCCTAACAGATTAAAGTGTTGGTTACAACATAACTGGTTATCTGGATCAGGTTAGGCTGAAAAGAAGAAATTAAAAAGCTGTACCAAAATTAGCAAAACTAGTTTGTGTTTTTAGAGCCTCAGTTTAGCTCTAGTATTCCTCTTTAAATGTGAAACTTCATTGTTCACTTTTTTCTTTATTATTTTGTTTATTTTGTCAAATACAAAAGTGTTAATCTTATATTTTGACTGAATACTTAAAATTTACATAGGTCTTCATCTGGCATCTCGTCTACAGTCACTTTCTCACAGATGATGTGGCTTCCCTCTGTCTTTTCTACAGATATTTTCATGACAACTGCTCTGACGAGGTATTTTCACTGGTACCCCAACTGCATGAATTTAAGCATGCTACTAGGTTGGCATCTCAGTCTCACCCTTTCATTGTTGAAACAGTTAAATGTAACCACTTCTTTTATTCCAACAGCGTCTTCTCTTACACTTCCCAACAGTGGAACTCCCTTCTCCTTACTTACTTCCCTGATAGCTATAATCTTCAAATATTCAAATGTAATGTCAATTGACATCTTCTGATGCCTTGATCCTGATCCCCAATCTTTTTTTTTCTCAAACACCCATTTTTACTCTTGCTCTTGCTCTCTCTAACCCCTTGTGTACTAGTAGCACTTCTACAAATTCTAATTTAGTCAGTCACCAGCTTTTTGGTCCTTTGCTGGCTATGAAAAAAAAAAATGAAAGATCTCTGGTAAGTCTGGAACAGTTGAATTCATGCAAAGAAATAATTGTGAAAATAAATGAACGTTTTCATTTTGGCCAAATGTCTAGCACATGTAAACAGAAGAGAAAATTGATTTGTAATGTGGATCTGTAAATAAATTTAAACTTATCATTCCTAGCCTCAGTTTATCCTCTGACAATGTTGCATCATCATGGAATCTCTGCATATTATCAACATGTATTTGATACGCTCTCTCTCAACACAATAAATCTACGTCAATTTTAATCTTATATGAACAAAACATTGTCACTACATAAATAGGACCATAAAATGACAGTTATTTTTGCTAACAACATAAATTGCGACATGTGCATAAATCAAGACCATATTGAATAACTATATTGCTTAAATTAATGTAAATTTGACGTAAAGATCTATTACATTACCTGTTTCTAAAAAGTAGCCTTAAAGATGGGCTTGACAAAATTGAATATAGGAAAAAAATGATTGAAAATTCAGTTCTTAGAATGACAAAATTTCAAAAGGTGTTAATTCTTAGGGACTTCCTTCTAGGTCCAATTCTCTCTTTTTCCTTCACATTGAATTAGAATTAAATCTCATCCATACACTCACATGCTCCTCTCTCTCTCCCACCCTTTGCTCTCTCTCTCTCTCCCACCCTTTGCTCTCTCTCTCTCTCCACCCTTTGCTCTCTCTCTCTCTCCCACCCTTTGCTCTCTCTCTCTCCCACCCTTTGCTCTCTCTCTCTCTCCCCACCCTTTGCTCTCTCTCTCTCTCCCACCCTTTGCTCTCTCTCTCTCCCCACCCTTTGCTCTCTCTCTCTCTCCCACCCTTTGCTCTCTCTCTCTCCCCACCCTTTGCTCTCTCTCTCTCTCCCACCCTTTGCTCTCTCTCTCTCTCCCACCCTTTGCTCTCTCTCTCTCCCCACCCTTTGCTCTCTCTCTCTCCCCCCCCTTTGCTCTCTCTCTCTCTCCCCCCCTTTGCTCTCTCTCTCTCTCCCACCCTTTGCTCTCTCTCTCTCTCCCCACCCTTTGCTCTCTCTCTCTCTCTCCCCCCTTTGCTCTCTCTCTCTCTCCCACCCTTTGCTCTCTCTCTCTCCCTCCCCCCTTTGCTCTCTCTCTCTCTCCCACCCTTTGCTCTCTCTCTCCCCCCAACTCTCTCTCCCCACCCTTTGCTCTCTCTCTCTCCCAACCACCCTTTGCTCTCTCTCTCTCCCACCCTTTGCTCTCTCTCCCAACACACCCTTTGCTCTCTCTCCCAACACACCCTTTGCTCTCTCTCTCTCTCCCAACACACCCTTTGCTCTCTCTCTCTCCCCTCTCTCTCCCCCTCCTCTTTCTCACTCACTTTTTCTTTTCCTTTTTACTTTTTCACTGCATCAGTTTCCAAAGACTTTTAGATTATATAAAAAGAATGTTTTTCTGGTGCTTCTCTCCAAAAACTGTTTATAGCAGAAGGTCAAATGGTAGACAGGCTGATATTGATCAATTAGAAGCCTGATTGAAGAAATGAATTATCTACAAGCATGTGAGTTTGGCAAGGAAAATGGAGATAAGTTGTTCAATGTCTCTGAGACTATTCCATTGATTGAAAGTGCATCAGTGGAAATCGGATAGAGGCTGTCTAGAAAACCTGATGTTTTCTGAATAATGTGTAGAGTATTTATAAGTTTTCCTAAGTACGGCAAACTTTGGAAGGGGAAATGGCAGTTGGTTGACTTTAGTTGGTAAGAAATTAACAATGTCTGAATTTGGTAGATACTAAATAAATTGTTAATTTATTACCAACTAAAGTCTCTTAGAAAGGGAAATTCTATTTTAAAGCTATTTTTAACTCTATTTTAATGCATCATTATTAAAGTAACCATATTCCTTGTTTCTCCTTAAATAATATAGCACTTTCACTGTGAAGTGACGGTAAATAAACCTTTCTTGAGATGCTGCAAGAATTGACAAAATCATTTTGTCCTCTGTCAAAAACAGATATTCTCACCTGGAGCTGAAGAGCCCCCCCCCCTCTCATAGAAAATGATGTTTAAACAAGTCTAGCTACAATATTTTGCTAGATGAGATTTTGTCCTACAAACAACACATTTTATATGAAGAGTCTTTTATTTTCCTGTAAAGAAAAAAAGAATTTTTAATTTAATTTGGCATGCAAAATGTCTTTTTTTTTTTTTTTTTTTTTTTTAAATTCATTCTAAAAGTAGTACAGTTGTATTTAGAGTGTGTCAATCAGTGACCTTAATATTAGTTAAAAAATATTTAAATACTTTAATTCATTTTAGAATAGTAAGTTTGGAGTTTCATGTTTTTTATAAGTGCCCATTCAAAGATGACCTGATTATGTGCCAAAAATGTATTCTTAATGGTATGTTGTCATTTATCATGTTGATAAAATGTTAATTTTTTTTTTCTTATGCTTCTGTGAGTTTCTTGATTAGAAAAGTGCGTTGAATGTAATTATTTGCACAAATCTTGCCTAAACTTTTATATCTATTTACCAGCAAGGTTACAAGATGTTGTCTGAAAATAATTAACAGGATAAGTTTAGCAAACACCTTAATTTTTCATGAATGTTGATCAAGAGAGGAGTGGTTTAACTTTAAATATTTAAAGCTTAGTACAGACTGACCATAAGTTTTCCTGCATTATTGTTTGTAAAGAAAATGGCAGATAGTGCCACCAAAAAATTAGTAGCAGGTTTCATACAAATTCATACCAGATTACTGATTGCCAACCTGGATAATTATAGTTCTTGTCATAATTTTTAAAACTAGTTTAACAAAACACAGTTTATCCTATCACTGAAGGCGATTCTGATCCCTGAAGAATAGTATGTTTGAATTTCATAGTTGTGTTGTCATATTTTACTACGACAACAGAAAACAACTTTGAATGAAATTAACAATAAGGATACTGCAATTGAGGGGCCTTGAAATAGAATGCAGTAGAAAGGGAATTAATGTTAATAATGCAGAGTGCTAAAGGTTAATAAATTTTATTTTTTGGTTATTTATCCTGTTCTGCCAACTATTTACTGAAATTCACTAAGTGTATATATATATATATATATAGCAATGAGAAAGAGAGAGAGTGTGTGTGTGTGTATATATATATATATATATATAAAGCAAAGCCACACCGTGTTGATTTTGTTTGAAAGTGAGATCTGTGACATGTATATTCAACTCAAATTGTATCATACTGTGTCCTTCACAGCATTTCTTAGAGCAAGGGTCTTAATTGATAAGGATATATAGATTAGCATTCGTTAATTTTTCATATTAATTTCCTAATCAGTAAATGATGGGTTACTTTTACACAGAAGTGTCTGGGAGAAAATGGGTAAAAAAAAACAAGTTTCTTTACGTATGTGTGTGGTCTGCCTTAGAGAGCTGATGAGGGGAGGTACACATGCCAGTATGTAAACATGTTATATTTACCTTTCCATTTTTCTTGTTTCACTCTAAGTGAACTGAGCTTATAGTCTGACCCTTGGGCACAAATCTTGTTTGGAAGATAGTACAACTCTGAGTTGAAGTATTTATTTTTTCTTCTCTGATTATTTTTTTAGGGTGTTAAATTATATTCTTTGGTTTTTAATTATTTAAAAGAAATGACTAAAACCTAATTGTTGTGGTGGCTTATGAAGCAAGTAGTTGTTTGAAAATGAATAGGTTAAAAAGATCAAATCTTTGATCCAGAGAATTTGTTTGGACTTGACTTTGGTAAAAATTAACAAGATATTGAGTATCGAATTGTTGACTCTAAAAAAAAAAAAAGTTTTTGAATACACTTTGCTTTTTAAAGGTTTTTTTTAATTTACAAATTTTGAGTCAGTTTATCTTTTATAGAATATAATTGGTAGTAAAGGTCTCATACTTTATTCTGATAACTTTTCATTTATCACAAAAACAGGATACAAATATGGTTGACATGGTAAAAAGTAATAACCATACAGAGAAAGATCTCTGGCTGTAAATTTAATTTAATTACTAAAAATTAAAATTAATTCTTTAAAATAATTCTAAATACATTCAGTAATAACACTAATATGTTCATGCAACTACTATCAGATTTTAAAAAAAATAATTTTTAGCATAATTTTGTAAAATTTGGTATATTCTAGACATTAAAATTTTGCATCTGTTCTGAGTATTGACAAATTTTCGCAGCCACACTTGACACTTATTTAAATCTTTCTTTAAATATTACAAGAAATTTGATGATCAAACAACAAGTGAAAATCAAGATGGTAATTTCAAATAATTTGCAAACATAACTGGTTGAATGGATATAGGAAAAATTAAGAACAACAAATAAGTGGGGATAATGAAAACAGCAAAGTGTATTCTGAAAAATATTGAATAAATATAATTGCTATCGTTATTTACATTATTTGGACTGTTATCCTCATCTTCATTGTCATATTGACAACACTCCAACCTTCTTCAGGTGATTGGAATTTTGAACTGAACCCTTCATTTTGTCCACTGGGGTCGGGTACATTTTTCTAGTTCCATGTGACATGCCTCTTCCGGATGTTTTGGTTTACCACTGCTGTGACCTGGTATTGAACTCACAATTCTTTGGGTCTAATTACTGGATTAAGAACAACAAATTCATAAGTGGGGATAATGAAAACAGCAAAATTCCAAAAAATATTGAATCTATATAATTGCTAGCATTATTTGCACTATTCAGACTGTTATTCTCATCTTCATTGCCTTAAGGATAAATGGCCCAGTAGATAAAGACGTTGGTTAGATCCAGTGACTAGGCCCAGAGAGTTGTGAGTTCAATACCAGACCACAGCAAAACTTGAAGAGTAGAGTTAAAGGGAAATAACTGATATCTGCAAGAGGCATGGCATGTGGAACTAGAACAACCTATCCCAGCGGACAAAATAAAGGGTTCAGTTTGAAATTACAATCACCTGAAAAAGACTGGAGCATACAATGGCCAAAACATAAACATTGTGAATATGGCAATGAAGATGAGTATAAGTCTGAATAATGTAAATAATGCAAGTAATCATAATACCTCATCTCCAAGATATAGATATAATTGCTAATCTGATACTGGTTTAGCAAGTGGAAACTCCTCTGCCTCTCTCCAGTGCACACATTTGGTTTACTATTACTATGCTGGTCAGTCACCTGGAATTTTACTGTGTGTGTGTGTGATTATATTGAAGAATTTTCAGATATAGTGGGTTAGATGCTTTGGGGAACACTGTCAGGGCCATTAGACCAGGAATATCAATTCTAGCATTTTCACATCTCAGTGTTATTAGAGATCAAGATGTTAGCCTCATATATTTATCTAAAGTGTTTTATAAATATGCTTGTCCATACTTTAAAAAAAAAAAAATTATAGAATAAATATAATTTGATGTTTTTGCTTATTTGTGTATTTCATTTATATATGTATGCACACATACACATATGCAAGTATATGTATTAAATATATTCCCATGTATTTTTTGTTTTGTTTTTATGTGCATGTGCACATCTTGTAGATATCTTTTAGCAAATGTATCACAGCTGTAAGTTAACACATTCTGCATAACAGCCCACCTTAGATTCATTCCTTGTTCAGGGGGGGGGGGACAAGAGTCTCTTTGAAACATGTTCATATTCATCTTATGCAGAAAATCTGGTCTAGATCATACCACAAACGTTTGTTTTGTCCTGATGGCTTCTCAAGAACAAAGGTCATACACAATCTGATCCAAACTGGATTGAGTGACATTTTGCTGCTTTAAATATTTATATGCATGCACAGATTTATTGATAAAACCTGTGTGAGATTATACATATATATATATATATGTTCTTATGCCAGGGTTGCTATGAATACATAGCAATATTCGTTCTCAATAAGAAATGAACAACAGCTGAGGAAAGTTTCTTTTTCAATGTTTGTGCTTAATGTATAGTCACTATTTCTGATGTATTAATGATTAACAGATCTTTATCTATCTAGAAAGACAAAGAGCTTCAGACAAATAGCAAATTTAAAAAGTGCCCAAAATTGTTATTAATCTGCTCTCCTTATAACCCAGGAGAATGGAAATGAATAATGAAAAGACGTCTGCTTGACCTAAAAGAACAATGTATAATAGACCTTTTTTTTTTTCTTCTTTTTAACCATTAATTTCTAGGCAAGGTGATAAATCCACTAAGACACAAGAAGTTACTGATAGTGAAAGAAACTGAAGATGATGATTGATGTTACATTTAAATTTATGAAAATCATAGTTGACAGGAAAGGAAGCCTAAATAGTTCCATAGTCAAGAAGTGTGAGAAGAAACTATTAAAATAGAACTTATAGTTAGCAATTTCATCAGTAAAATGAGGAGACCTATCAGAACAATTGCCATGAAAATATTTATAGAAAAAGCACATGGAAGCTACATTATGGCAGTGGAGACTTTTTTAAAAATAAATTCTTTAAATTTTGAACTGAGTTTTACAATAATACATGCTTTGATACAACAATGTAATGTTTTGGGGTTTTTTTTTTGGTTTGTTTATTTGTTTTTTTGTTTGTAAAGCTATTGATCATCCATCCTGTTGGATGAGGATGTTAAAATACAACTGACTTTTGTTGTTGGGAGTTTTTGCTTTATTTGGAATGTTGAGAGTGAATCCAGTTGATCTAGAGATGAAGTTTCCTTATTTTAAATTTTCTTGCCACATGGAAACCTAGCTCAGCAGGATTTGAGCAAAAACATTTTTCCCCGACTCCTGCTGAACACTTTTTATACATTTTCCTGGTTAGCTATAGAATGTTAATATAAAGTAAATCATAATCATATAATGTGCCTTGCTTTCCTTTGACTATGCTTAAGTCTGATGTGGAGTTTGTAGCCATTTTGGCAACAAAATGTATTATGTAAGATGATGACAATCATACTAAATTTGAAATTAGAGAAATACAGAAATTAATTAAAAAGAAATGTATTATCTACAAAAGTTGTGCAGAAGTTTCAAGTTTCAAAAGTTACTATTTTATCCCATCAGTTGTTTGCTTCTTACCTGTGCTAAAACTGGGTGATTAAGCTCCTTCAAAAGATCTAAGACTTTGAAAATCAAATTTTAAAAGCAAGTAGCCATTCACTACTTTTAATTGGTGCAGCACAATCTTCATATCCCTAATTTGCCATTGCAATACTTGGTTATGTTCAGTCATTATCAACCATGGATTAAGTGAATCTCACAGAATATAACATTTTAAAGGATATGAAGATAGTGTAGTGCCAATTGAAAATAAGGAATGTCTATTTGGTTTCAAAATCTTAGATCTTTTAAATGCACTTAATCACCTGCCTTTTGGTACAGGTTGGAAACAGACAATTCAAAGCAGGTTCAAATGTAAATGGGGATAAAAAAAATAGCAATTTTTGAAGCTTGTGAGTATTTTTCTGTACAATTGTTGTAGGTAGTTTTATCAAAACCTGATTATACTTTTTTCTTTTGGATTTTACCAGTATTTTACAAAATATTTTTGCTAAGTGGAAATATAAGATTAATTCTTAGAACAATATTTACATTATTCGGACTATTGTTCTCATCTTTGTCACCATGTTTATCACAACGTTTCGGCTGTTGTACACTCCAGCCTTCTTCAGGTGATTGGAATGTCAAACTGAACCCTTTATTTCACTCACTGGGATAGACTGTTCTAGTTCCACATGCCATGTCTAATGGATGTTAGTTCTCTCCTGTTAATTCCCCTCTGAAGGTTCTCCACTGACTTAACCAGGTATTGAACTCGCACTCTTTGGGTCCTGTCACTGGATCAACTAACACCTTTATCCACTGTGCCATGTGTTCTTGAGGGTTCAGTTTGACATTCCAACCACCTGAAGAAGGCCAGAGTGTACAATGGCCAAAACGTTGTGATAAACATGGTGACAAAGATGAGGACAATAGTTCAAATAATGTAAATAGTGTACATAATACCTCATCTTAGAAATGCTAGTCT